>CAJNDV010031353.1:14879-31658 GCA_905221635.1 Symbiodinium sp. CCMP2456 | reverse complement strand
AGCGGCAGCAGCGGCAGCAGCGGCGGTGATGGAGGTAGTGGTGGCAAAAGAGGAAGTAGTAGTTGTTGTTGTTGTGGTCGTTGCTGCTGCTGTAGCACATGACAGCAAACAGTAGCGGCAGCCGCAGGACTAGGACCAGCAATCGGAAATGCAGAAAACACACACAAACTTTAGTTGAGTCTGCAGAGCCAGCATCAGCACTAGCTTGGCACATCAAGGCTCAGAGCTTTACGAAAAACATCGTGTTCGACAATATAAACGGCCTGAATGACTAGATTTCGGCGTGGGGTAGAGCATACATTGGCCAGTAGAATAGGGATTTCCGCAAAACAGGGAATGGCAGCGCTAATTATGTAAGATTAAATGATCACAGGGAGCTGCACACGGCCTTGCCGACCTCTGATTTCTTCGCCAAGTCTGCGAGGGCAATTCCGCCCTAGGCCAAGGCGAAGTTTTGCAGCTGTGTCAATGCTATCAGACCGAGAAGCTACAAAGGTCTTTCCATAAATAGAGTTTCGCATTTAGCAGGGGGAGTTGGGGAATGAAACCCTCGACTAAGCCATGGTAAGGAGTTTGGATAAGTGCCAACAGACCATGATGACCATCACGGGTGGAACCCAAACCGAAAACTCTCCAGCCGAAGACCCTGCTTAAACGCGTGAGCCCGAGACCCCAAACCCAGCCAAGCCATATTCTCACGTCCGAAGAGAAACAGTTGGAACGTACCGTCGGGTTTCGTGCTTCATACGGGTCAGTATCGGAGGCTTCTCCCTTAAGGGCCTTTAGGGTTTAGAGTTTTGGGTTTAGGGCTTTTAGGGTTTAGGGTTTAGGGTTTCGTCTCGTTTGGTTGAATATTTCGTGGCTTCTGGCTCTGGAGCCCGACCACCCACCTCTCATGAGATCCCGAAACACTGCGTTTTTGCCACACCACAGTTAACAGTGGAGCTCCAGCACTTGCCTGTCAAGGCCCCATTTCGGAAGCTTCGAAGGCTAAGGGCTTTGCAGACCCGGGCGAAAGGCAAGCTCGAACATTTAAAATTACTATAATATCAGGTAATATAACAAAATAGAGCATAGGACTTGCCACTATGCGGAAAGCGGAGGCAGGAAAAAGCCGAAAGCCCTTACTGACACGACGGAAACTGCAGGACCCAAAAGCTTAAACCCTAAACCCTAAACCCGAAACCTTAAACCTACCAAGTCCGGGAGCAGAGGCCTCGAGACAGATCTCCGAAAGCTCAAAGATCTCAGCCTCTGTCGGAACCTTTGTGGAAACAGCCAGCTCTCGTCATGTTCAAAGGGCTTCTATGGAGGCTTCAGTATGGGCTATGGGGACCTCAGGTGCAATGAAGGGGATGTTTGCCAGGGCTTCTATCAACATGGGAATTTCGGAAAGCAAGGAACACTACGTCAGTAGGTATCTCATATGGGCAATTCAATCCTTAATTTTCGGAGACCGACAGCAGGGAGACACCCCATATGGCAGTGCGGGATCCTTTTGCCAGGAATCTGCAATGCAGGGTTCCTTGCGAAACGATTGCTATCGGTGAAGCTTGAGACTGTCTCCATTTCGGAAACAGGCTGGGATATCAGAAGAGTTACAAATCCGAAGCCAAAGGCGCAAACAGCAGGCTGGCAACATGAAGACCTATGAGCCAACACAAGAATACAAACCTTCGACGGCGACCTTCCTCAGGACGACCACCTCCCGACCAGGCCCACAACAACGGACTAAGGAAGCGCTAGGCTCTTGTGCAAACCAGGAATTGTAGACTCCTTAATAAGCCCTTATAGAACCCTTTGCACCTCCTTCCAGACTACGTATCAATGCCTTCTAAACGCCTCAACCCCAAGCCCTAACACTTGGACCACGCACCGCATGAGTGTACCCTCCGGCATCGGCGCTGAGGCAAGCTGTGGGTTCCTGTCACAGGAGGTTTGTGCTCACTGTAGGGGCCTTAACAGTTGTAAAAAGGTTTGGGTTTAGGGTTTAGGGTTTAGGGTTTAGGGTTTAGGGTTTAGGGTTTAGGGTTTAGGGGCCTTAACAGTTCTAAAGAAGGTTGGGGCTACACTATACTCTACGTATTCGAGGGCCTCAAGCCTTGAAGCTCCACAGTCTGTCATATCCTTTTAGTCTTAGGGCCTGAAAAGCTAGACATGCTAGTCTCTGGTCGTCCCTCTATATATATATATATATTTATATATATATATATATATATATATTTTTGCCTCCTACATGGCTGAATATGTATATATATATATATATATACATATATATATATATATGTGTTAGACATGATGGCACAAACTTGTGACAGGTCTGTGGGTTCGCCTTGGCAGGGGTTTAGGGCTCATGTTGCACCTCGCGGAGTGTTCCTTTTCGTGCCAAAACCCAGGTGGCCTAATACAGGGTCGCTGCAGACCTTGCCAGGCTTGCCCGAGCGCGAGTGGGAAAAAATACAGGGTCGCTAACCTTAACAATTACCTTTGGGGTTTGGGTAGGCCATATATATGATAAGCATATTGAGGAACCCTAAGGACTAGCAATGGTAGTTCTTCAGGCCCACCACATTCCGTGTAGGGGCTGTAAGTTACGGAACACATGTCCCCTTCAGCAGGTCGTGTCACCCACCCTCTGCCGGAGCCTGCGCTGTGGCGCCCCTGCCATGGACACTTTGAAGAAAATGCCACACCAAGCTACATCATGAGGGGGTCAGATATCCTTGAAAAGCGTGGTAGTGAGAAATTGGAATCTCACAGCTGAGGTGCAGTGGAAGCTCATAGCACTCATGCATAGGACGCACTTTCACATCTTCTGCTCTATCTGAGGCATGGGCGTCTGGTTTCGCTGCATGGCATCACGGTGTCGTCCGTCCTCTAGTCTAATATACGGGCCTTACTGATTCATTTGAGCAGGGTTTTAAAATACCTCTTTGACAATGATCTGATATCACGATATATACATATGTATATATTACAATAATAACAATAGTTTTCCTCTTGCAAGGTAACTATCATCGGCACCCTAAGGTTATGTTGTTGGTAACTACTCAGCGCCAAAAGGGAACATGCCGGAACATCGGGTCCAGGGCTTTAAGATGCCGGGCTCGGGAACATGTGTAAAGTTCTCACAGTTCTAATATGGCCTTTATAGTTACAATAGAGTTTGTAGTTTTCGGTGGGGGTGTCATGCTCTGTTGGGCGGCTGCTGATGCTGATCGTTCCGACGTCTATGTTACCTTCCAGTCAGGACCTGCAAATGCAGGCCACGTCTTCGTCATCAAGCTCGTTAAGATAGTTCGCTTGTGCGCAAAGTCTGTTGGAACCTCGCACCTCTCCAGAGTTGCTGCGAAATATGCTTGCTGAGTATGATGAGGGCCGTCACAACTAGAACAAGATTCCTTTAAGGTTACCTAAAAGGGTTCATGTGAGGGTGCTATCGAAGGCTGAATGTTCAGAATAGGGCTCTTCCAAGGGTAGCGAGAAGGGTTGATTTAAGTAGACTGTAAGAGTACTAGAGGGAGTAGGATATAGGCGCCTTAACCATGAGAATAGGGTTTGGGTATAATATGGTATACCTATATGAGGACTATAATAACGGTGTACTAAATAACTATTGTCACAGGTGATGAAGGCAATGAGCCGCCCATCGTTCGAACAAGGGCCTGGGGTCATGCACACACGATCTCCTAACCTGCACTGCTAAGTGCGTTTTGCTCAAGGCTTGAGCCTTCAACTAGCCTGAATGTTAGTATACTGAGCCTAAAGGTCACGCAGCCACTGGTGACCCTGTGGATTTTGCAGGCCACATCGTGCATTTCTTCCACGAATACCAGCATTCTCTGTGGCTAAGCTAGTAACAAAAGTGACGAGCTTGCCAGTTTTTCCATGGTTTGGACGATGTCTTTTGCAATTCGTGCGTCTGTTGAAAAGTTGTCTTTGAGGTTTATGCAGGAGAAGGCAGCAGCAGGAGACGTAGCAGTAGTAGCTGGGGCAGCCAAGGCAGTACGGCTGCACAAGGCTTGGGGCTTGACATCTCTTCAGGTGTGCAGGAAATGAAATTTAGGCTTTGCTTTTGTTTTCGGAAGGCGGTGGTGGGTTTGTTGCGGGCTCAGGCGTCTTGGTTAGAGCGCGCAAAGCCCATCTCCAGGGATGTGCATTCATCCTTGATGAAGCCCACAACATGTATCAAGCCCCCCACCCCCCCACCCCCTTAGAAGCCCGGAATGTTGAAGCCTTGGAAGTACGGAATGTTGAAGCTAGAACCCTGAAAAGCCCGAAAGCATGCATTCGGCATGGGGCCGCGAGAGGCTCAACAAGGTTCCTTCAAAACGGAAGTTAAGAAGAAAGACCCGAATCCTGCAATCTAAAAACCCATCGGTTTTCACACTGACGTTGCCGATTCTAAGGACAGAAGCGAGCATCTGTCAACTGAGATGGTCGACTTTTTACCTCATCGGATCCTCAAGCCTGAGGCTAACTAAACCAAGACCTCAACGAGTGGACGTTGGAATCTTCAAGGTGTTGGCGGTTGTATTTCCTGTGGTAGGAGTCGCAATCTGTGAAGTCCCGGTGTCTGACACCTAAACCCATGAGCCCACACGCGTCACCTGCTTCCATCCACGTCCACTTCATCCTGCCCTGAACAACTTGGAGGTTCATGGGTACTTACAAGTAGGGTTATTAGTAGGGTAACTATACTTATAACCCCTATTAGGGGACTTATAACCCCACTTATAACTACCCATGAACCCTAAACCCTAAACCCTTAAAGGAACCCTATAACCCCACTTATAACTACCCATGAACCTGCAAGAAGGGCCCTTGTCGCTCCTGTGTGCGTGGCGCATCCTCGAGGCTCTGGGAGATCGCCTCCATCCCGCGCACCTGTAGCAGCTTGGGCAAGGTTTTTGTTCCCCTCTTGGGCAAGGTTTAGGGTTTCGGGTTTAGGGTTTGGGGCACCTGTAACAGCTTGGGCAAGGTTTCGACTCTCACACTCAGGTTTAGGGTTTCGGGTTTCGACTCACACACGCGCAAAGCAGGCATGGCAATAAGTGTCCGAGATTGCTACGTGGACATGCTGGGCCATGTGACAGAGGGGCATATTCACGATCGCCCTAATCATATAGCAAACAAACAAAGCGAATATTGCCCTCACTGCCAATAGCCATGCAGTCCTAGTTTCATCCGTGGCGTTGTGCCACTCTGTTTCAAAAGGTCTAACACTCTGTAGCCCACTTACTCGACGGTCATTGCGCCATCAAGTAGGTCGGGAGAAATGACGCTCCATGTCACTGTCACCGCATGCAGGGATTCGTCGTGGTGGTGTCTCCGTGTGGTCACTCTCATGCAGATCAGAATTCTGGTGGTGTCTTCATGCAGTCACATTCAACCGGGCAGGAATTCATCGTGGTGTCTTTGTACGGTCACTGTCATGCAGGCTTCATCATGCAGTTCTTGGTCATGGCAAAATGCCATGTGTTCTCATTCGTGAATTCTTGTCGTCGTCTTCGTGGACGCGGCTCGTGAATGTAGCAGCATGCAGGCTGTCTGTTGTCCAGGGCTCGGTGTACTCCACAACAACCTGCATGAAGGTCTTCGAATTCACCAAATTCCGAGGCATTCCAGCTCGTGCAGCGGTATGGGTTTAGGGTTTAGGGTTTTGTAACAGCTTGGGCAAGCTTCGGAGTTGCGGGTGCGGATCCCCCGGGATGGCCGAGACGCTTCTGCAGAGACAGTCATCGACATGGGCTATTTCTGACTGGCATAGCATAATATAGTACACCACATAACGCGGACAGCAAGTTGGAGGACTTTTGCACGAACGCAGGCAAAATGGTAAGCCCAATCTTCGTCGCTCGGGGATGACATCTTTAACCCGAACCCTGCGATAGTCTTACACACCTCAAGCCTCAGTCAATTTCGGTTTCGGGTAAAAGAACTGGACCAGGAAGAATAAGGTGTGCGCCTCTGGGCTTACCATTCTCTAGTCTAGCTTCGAGCCCACAGACCTTGGAGGAGTCTTGCGATCGATGGAACCATACTTGGAGGTTCGTGGGTAGTTATAAAAGGGGTGATAAGCCCCCTTCTTCGGGTTATAAGTATAGTTACCCTACTTGTAACCCTACTTCTAACTACCCATGAACCTCCAAGTATTCCTGTCCAGCCATTGAGACTTCAACTGTCCGGAGCCTGAGAGACCCTGACACACACTTTAAAAACACTCCCCACCTTGTATTGCCCAAGGACCCAATGAACACGCCCTATCCCCGTATTCCCCTATAATCATATCCCAATCCGGTTAAAGCCCTTTGTAGTCTATAGTCTATAAAACCATTATAAGACGCACTGAAACCCTTCTACTGTAGGAGCCTACCAAACCCCCTTGTAGAGACTAAACCGATATAGAAGCATAGAAACCTTCCCAAAATCCCGAAGCCCTCATAGAGCCCTTTCAAACCCCAAGGGCTGTTAAGCCATAAATGCGCCTGGCACTGGCCCTGGCGCCGAAGATAGGCCTCGTAGTGCTCGAGGCCCTTCTCCGTCGTTTGGAGGCTGTCAGGTGGCGCAAAGGTTATGCCAGAATTTAGGGTCTAGGGCAGTGTTTGCTCTCAATGTTGCGAGGCATGGGAAGTAAGGGCAGCAGTCGACTCCCATGTAAAAAAAGTGTAGTGTTTGCAGTGTTCCAGGATTTCGGCGCTCGCACCCTCGCTCAGCGAGGTTTTCAGGCTTAGGGTTTCCAGTGCAAGGGCTGAGCTGGATTTCGACTCTCACTCTCGCACCAGGCAAGGCTTAGGGCTGTTGTGATCTTTTGGTCATGCTATCCTTCTCCCCGGATGTTGGCGGCGGCTTCTTTGTAGATGCAACCCAACAGAAGGCAAGCGACCATTCAATTCTAGAGGCCTGACTGACTTCAATATTTAGGCGGCTGCCAACATATGCTGTATCGGCAATCAAACCGTAAAGAAAGCAACTCATGCAATGCTTTCGGCACCGATTCATACTGCAGGTGCCTTTGGGGGGGGCCTTAATCACGGAAAGCTGTGAGCTGTGTTAGTTTGAGGGAGAGAACCTGCACGGAGCGGGCGGCACATGGACAAAAGGATTGGCCCATGTCAGCCGGATGCTGCTGAGTGCGAAGTTTGCCCTGACTCGTACTTGCAATAACGACCATGCGTAACAAAGTATAAATATCAAAGCATACTCGCCCCTCGTAAGCCCATGATAACCTCGCATAACACATAATAACCATAAATATCCCATAACCTTCGACAACCCTCCAAAACCTACTGCAACCCTGGAAAAGCATGATAACCCTATAGCCCATAGCAACCTGTGATACCCCTATCACAACCTGATATAATCCTACAAGGCCTATGATTCATATGAGGCCTCCTTAGGAAAACTTACAGTAACCCTAAGAAAACCTACGAAACACGTATAACGACCTATAATAACCCTACGAATACCTATGTTATCCCCATGAAACCCAACGATAACTCTAGAAGAAAAGATCCCACCCCCCCTTGAATGCAGCTTTCCCTCGCGCTGGCCGAGCCTGGGTGGACTCATCGGCTCGATCTCGCCATACAAACGGGCTTCTAGAAGAGATACTGTACGGGTTAACTAGTATTTAGGGTTCAGGAGTTTCTAGAAGGGCAGCTACACGGTCTGCTACACCCAAGAGAACTATAATGCGGACCCTGCCAAGAAGTTCAGGGCCTTCTTAAAGCCCCAATCAACTGGGGATCTCTATCATAATCCTTCTTGAGGGAACGGTGTTCATGATTTTTTGTACTGTTGTGCTGGACATTTCTGTCAAGCAAGTGCTTGTGCTGCAGGTCGTTAGTCTAAAAAGACCATAGCCCTAGCCCTACCACAGGACAGCATTCTGGTATTTTGTAGTATACCTTTTTCAAAGACTTAACGACCTCTAGATTACGCCCTAGATCCGAGCCGTCTTGGACCCAGAGTTACCCTCTCGTTGAGCCGGAACTGCGAGCGGAGACCGGCTTCTCACAATTCGCCCCATACCCCTGTGTTTTTCCCACCTGCCCACCTGACAAAGAATGTTTAGGGGAGGGGGTATCCGATGGTATAGGCTGTTTAAGGGCGTGACCGGGCTTGAAAGCATTTCTTAGCAGGGGCCCTTTGTTCACTGCTCCTTATGACTAAGACGGATCCCACAAAGATCCACTGCTACTCTGTAGGGTTCTGTATCGAGGTCTCGGTAGAAGCACTGAAGCCATGGGCAGCAACGTTGATGCCTTGGCCTTGAAGCAGGGAGCCTTCGTCTTCGCTCTGAAAGTTGGAACTCGAAGCCAACTCAATGGAACGTGCTTCTGAACCGATGTTTTGCTTTGAATCGGATTCCTGTTGCGGCAAGCAGAAGCCGAAACGCCAGACCGACAAATGCGCGCAGGTCCTTTAGCTTTTTGATGAAGTGACTGACCAATCCCTTCTCGACTGCTAGCTGCTGCAGCATGGGCTCAGACTAAGGCTATGTGTCAGAGAAGGCTACGGCTAAAGCTGACGTGGTGAGACCGGGATGCCGCCAGAAAACCAGTGGCCCGCTACTGCTGCTCACCTCCCAAGTCAGGGTGAGCACGCAATGGTTCTACCTCGGCACAAAGGAGCTGTTTGTCTCAAAGGGTCTGGCATTTCAGTTTAAGGTCGTTCCAATTTTCAAGCCCTAAACCTCTGCGAGCAACAACAACGCAGAAGCATGGTTGGAGTCTTAGAAAAAATTGGGGGCCCCGTTTCGGAACCCTGACAGGTGACATGTGCTGGTTCCATGCGGGAAGCTCATCTATCAGTTCTGGCTCCCATGGTGCAGACTTTTTAGAAAAAAAAAAAAGTACCTCGCCGAGGTAAATACCTTGGTGTAGGCTCCAAGTGTTTGTAAGGTCCTTAGTATGATGAGCCCCAGACGGACGCAATTTTCGGAAAGCCCCAATGCCGAGCATGCACAGGCTCGAGGAGGAGTGCCGCAGCTCTATCGCCGTGCTGGCCGGGGTTGTCGCTGATGAAGCAGCCGCCATCAATAAGCTTGAATATACTAAGACTTCAAGAAACATGTGGGTGGATGTCGAAATTATGGTCCCTTTTTGGGTCCTTATTATAATACGGCACCTATTATTTAGGGTACCCCAAAAGGGACCATAATTTTGACAACTACCCATGTGGGAAGTGCCGCAGCTTCCTCGTCCCAGTCGGTCCCTACACTCTTGAAGTCTCAACACTCGAAGACCTGGGCTCTATGAAGACATGCACAAGGGTGCTCTTGGGAGGAGTAAAATGCGGCAACCGGGGACCTGGCAGGAACCGGTGGCTCCAGGAAATGGAGCTCCTTCTGTTCGTGCAGCTGCAGGAGGTCCTGTGTTTTTTTTTTTTTTTGGCACCTCTTTTCCACCTGCCTGGTTAGTTAGGGTTTGGGGTTTAGGGTTTAGGGCTTTAGGGTCTAGGAAACAAAGCGAACAGTCGCGACATCCAATGCCGGAGTTCGGCCTAAGGCGACTGTTGGGTTGCGATGATTCCTAGTGATGTGAAACCACGACGGGCCCGGACCAGCCCTAAACCTCTGACCTGAACCCCCTGAAAATCAAAAGTAACAGTAAACAGTACACTGTACTGGTTGAACCCGAACCCTGGACTGAGGGGCTGAGAGCTTGGGGTTTTGGCTGAGCCTTGGCAAACGAAGCATGCACAAGCACACACAGAGACAGAGAGAGAGAGAGAGAGCGACAGAGACGCGGAGCACGAGGGACCCTAGCGGTCACTAAACTAAACCCTCGTAGCAACCCTTATAATAGCCATTGCAGCAACCTAGTATAGTAACCCCTGTAGATCCCCTTACAAGGCAACCCTACTAAGAGTTAATTATGCCCTTCTCTGAGGTTCCCACGCCAGCTGCTGGCCTATATGACGGCGGGCTTGAGAGGAAGGGCCGGGACGACCTTCACAAGCTGAGGGTTTAGGGTGAGGGTGGGTTCTCGGTTCGACTTTATTTCTTGCAGGGTTTGTGAGGAAGGAAAAGGGGCGCCTTGCACAGAAGGTATTTTTCTCCGAGCCTTTGACATCTAGACATTCATGGACTTTAGCCACTTTAGCCCTGCAGAGCTTGGCGATTTGAGGTTTTCGGGCTTTAAGGTTTAAAGGTAGGCCTACGGCATAGGTGCCGAAGACCGTTATTGTTCCGGATTGAGGGTTGCAGCGTCACGGGTTTTCAGGGTGTGCGACTTCGGGTTCGAGTAAGCTTTTTGAGAGAGGTCAGAAGCCAGGCCGCAAATCTCGAGACTCCTCAAATCTTTTCCCTAAACCCGGAACCCCAAACCCTAAATCCTAAAGCCTAAGCCCTAAACCCGCAAAAAGCGAGCAGTCTGAGCCCCAAACCTACACGAAACCCCCACCCACCCACCCACCCACCCACCCACCCAAACTTTCCAAACATCCCTGAACCCTGAAACCCTCAACCCCCAGGATGAAGCAAGTCCAAACACTAAACCTTTCAACTTTGGGTTCAGGGTTTAGGCTTTGGGGTTTAAAGCTCTGAGCCCTAAAGCTCCAACTCCAACTTCCTAAGCCCCGGATCCCCCCCCCCCCCCCCCCCGCTGGTATCTCGAACTCGGGATCCCTACACCCGAGATGGCGAAGCAGTCCCGCCCCGCCTGGTGTAGACTTTTTTGCATATCGTCAACCTCAAGCATAAGACTTGAATGAAGCCTGACGATAGTGATGACCCAAACATGTACCCCCATCTTTTTGTAATACACACCCTCNNACCTGATACATGCACCCGAATCTAGTCCCTCCAACATACCCCAGTAGGCCCGTAACTTCCCCCTCGCCAGAGTTTTCCTTGCATGCCGCCTGCGGAAGTGGTGCTGGCGCTGGAGCCTTGCCGGCGCCTGGAATACCGACGGGCGAAAATTCGTGGCTGATGGGGCTGTGGGGTGTTGTGCCTTAAAGTGCTTGGGGTGGATTCGGGGCTTGCGGCTTCGGGTTTCTAGGGGTTGGGGTTGCAGGTTTAGGGCTCGGGCTCGGTGGTTCAGGTCATCGGCTGCGGGAGACTTCCGTGCAATGAAGGGCTCTGAGGACAATCACAGCTGCCAGGTTCCGGGGTTTCGTGCAAGGGTAGCCACGGTCGAGGTGACGGGTCTAGGGTTCGAAGCTTTGGTTTTGGGATTTAGGGGTTCCAGGCTTGAGGGTTTAAGGTCAAGATTTCGGGCGTGGGATTCAGGGTTACAGGGGCTTCGGTTTTTGTTGGTTGCGGGGTATTGGAACTCTCCGGGCCTATCGCAACAGTTGTTATATCATCTTGTCCCCCCGCTGCCTGAGTGTGGCATCTTCGGGGCCAAATTTGGGAATTAGTAGGGCTGCGCGGGGCCTGCTGACAGTTCAAGAGTTCAAGAGACTACAGCAGGCTGCAACAACGATTACGCCGCTTCGGCGTTCTGAAGGAGGTGTTCTCTGAACGCATCCTTCTCATCCTAAATGGAACTTTGTTTGCTCCTCGTAGCCAGGCTTTGTTTTTCGGGTATGTTTGGGGACAGGAAGCAAGGCATCAGGAAACAAGCTCTCCGTGAGCCTTCGTGTGACAGCAAGGCCTTTAACTAAAACATGGGCCACTTTCGTGCTGCATTGGCTTTTTGACTTGGGGTGTTTTGGAGCTTATTGCGTGTAATTAGTCTAGGGTTGTTTGCGACGTGAATATTACAACCTTAGCCCCACTCTTCCGGATCCTCACACCCTCGCCTGCTCCGATGCCATGGGAACCCGGAAGCACGTCTGGATTCTCGATGACCTTCCTGAGGCGCCAAAACTTCTACGGAAACAAGGTATCGTTCCATGGATACACACCCACAGGACACATGCTCCAAAAATTCCAAACGTCAACGGAACCATCAATGAGTAGGAGGGAAGAGGGAAAAGATGCGGGAAGCTTGGAAGCTTTGAATGCACAATCGCAACCCCTACGCCCGAAACCCAACAAACCCGAAGCCAGGCTTTCATACTTCAGGATGCCCTCTTCCTGCCTCGCGGCTCTTTCCACATTATGTGACATTGGGGCTTCCAGGATATGGAAAACACAGAAACCACACCGGGTAGGGTTGAGCGACGTTCAGCGGGATTCGATGAGGGCTCAGGATTTGGCACATGGGCTTTTAAGGATTATAGTGGAGAGACATTCCACGTGTCCATGGGGTTAACAGCTACGGGTCTTACCGTATATCCAACTGGAATAGAAAAACAAACCCAAACGAATGTCCTTTCTTCAAATTCTCGTACCAGCAAGACCCCTCAAACACTTTTAAGTGCTTCGCCAGGCCCTGATACCGTAAAACGCAACACCCAATACCCTAAAACCCAAAGCCCTAAGTAATACGCAACAAACGGTAAACAAGAAAACAAAGCACCAAAGCCGAAACCACGCTTTGAAATGACACATGCGCTTATCCCCAAACCCGCAACCTCAGACCCCGAATCCTGAACCCGAGGCCCGAAGTTATGTAGGGGCCTCAATTAAGTAGAATAGGGCTTGAGGTTCCGTCATAGTAGAAGCCATAACGACGAACCCTAAAGAGCAATACTGGTAACTATTCATTAGGCTTCCACATTTACACTCCAAAAGAGCCCAGGGTCGGTTTCACAAACTCTGGGTGGAGGATGCCATTCTGCTCGCACCACCTTGGACAGGCTTGAGGTGTATAGGTGGTTGAGTTTACCGGGGGTTTATGGAGTTTGACCGAGGTCGAATGGGGGTTCCGAGTCGTAGGGGCTCTCTTGGGGTTTAGGCGGTAGGATTTTTTAGGACTTGCCGTAGGCCGTTCTTGGAGCTTCTTCATGAAGGGCTGTATTGGAAGGTCCAGTACAGTTGTGCGGGGAATTTGTATGCGTGGCACGGATGAAACCTATGCTAGAGACTGTGCAGTTTCCTGTTAGTCCATATGTACAGATACCGGTTTTTTGGCACACGGATATACCACCAGTCCTCTAATGATACTCGGAATCCAACTCTAGCCACAGGTCAAAGTTCGCCTGCGCAGCAAGCACGTGCAAAAGCGCCTGAAACCCTAACCTGCCAAACCTTAAAGCCCTAGCCCTCGTGGACCCGAGGTCACATTTGTGCAGCAGCTTTTCCGACTTTGACGATAAAAGTCTCGAGGCTGGACAACCCTGTTGTGTTGCAAGCTTCGCTTTTGCCGCTTCCAGTGACCATCTGTCATCCTGTCCGCCGTGCTGTCTTAGAGCGGCGGCGGCTCGTCATCGAGAACCGGAAAATTCAAGGAATGTGCTTACATGGTTTCTGCCGAACCCCTTGCCTTCGTTTCATCCGAATCCCGGGCCACATCCGTCTCCGTGTCACTGAGCTTCCTATTCATATCAGGCTTCCACTAAAGATACAATACCCCGGAGCGATCCAGCACATCCCATTCTCCGATCCGGATGGCCGCCTCAATCAGATCGTGGTCCATCTTGAACTTCGACAGAAACACTGTCTGCCGTAATCTTCAATCAGCTTTCTGAATAGCCAGTTGGCGTCCATTGCATCCTTTTGTTGCTGTCTGCTTCCACAGACTGAATGATGCCAAGAAAAGGTGCTTCTTATCATTTTCCCTCTGGGTGACATTGTTGAAGAACTCCGTAGGCGCTGGGTAGTTGATTCTCTCTCATCATCATCGCGAACTTGTTGCTCTTGGACCTGTCCTCTTTTCCGATTGAAATTCTGATCCAGCTGCGGGGCCTTCTCCTCCTTGTCCTCCTCCTCCTCCTCCTCCGGTTCCAAGTTGGTCCAATCCGTTGGCTTGCTCTTCGTGTTTTGCCTTGTTTTTGTGGTCATCCTCGTCCTCTACTGTGGCCTCGGGTGCGGACTCCCTAAACCCCCAAATTTCAATTAGACGCCAGCAACCCGAAAGCCTAAACCCTGATTGTAAGCCCTGAAGCCTGATGCTAAGATCCTCGACATTCGCCCCCAGGATTTCAAGTTCAAGACTCTACACGGTATGGTTCAAGGAACAGCAAGTTAAGGGCTGTTGGAGTGCAAAGTCTGCGGCTTAGGATGCTTCACGTTTAGTGTTCGGTTGAAGGCTTAGGCTAGCAGGTCTGGTGCTTTTTCGGGCTGCGCTTTATCTTGGGTGTTCAACTTTCAGAAACTACCAGCAGTGATGTTTAAGGCTTAGGCATGATCTATGGTTTTTAGGCGTTTGGGTTGGGGACGCAATACCCTTGGCGACCCAGCACTTAGCCGTGAACAAGCGCTGCTGGTTTTGTACACACATACTGTCACATACTCACGGAAACTTACACAAGCGTAAACACTAGCAGACACACAGCAGGTACACACACAGACACACGCTCACAAACACACACAAACACACGCGCACCCGCAAGCAGAAACACACAAGCAAACAGCCTCACACTCACCCACACACACACACACGCACACACCAGAGCACTGACTGGTGGCCAGCGGAGATCCTACCATCAAGCTTATCATAATCTCGCGAAGCTCTCAGACCCAAGATCCCCGAGACGCAGCCCTGAGATTGGCGGGTCTCAGTTCATCGCTGCTGATGTCCCTCGTAGATGCTTTTGAGCAGGTCCTGTTGCGGACTGTGGTGGGTCTGTGGGTGCAAGGTCCGTAACACTTGAATTTCAACTCGAGCTTTGAGTGTTGGTTCGTCTGCTTTCCAATCTAGCTTTAGCTGAAGAGTAATGAGAGATCTCACAAAACAAGCTTGAACCCTAAAGCTCAACCCTGAACCGGTATCCCAATCACCGAATAACTGCCCGAGTGACTTAAACTCTCTGGATAAAGTGCAGATGCGAAGATTCAAAGCATGCGCTCTTTCAGCCCCGGTTTCTGTATTTAACGCTTTAAGATATAATGCGTCGGGGCTTCTGGTTTAGGGTTTGGGGTTTAATGTTCGGCTTGGATTGCAAACAGGCCTGAAATGAACCCCTCCGAAGATGTTGCACAGAAAGGCCCAGGACAGTTGGTCGTGAACGGCTTGCAGTTAACGTGGGTGGCGTAAGACGATTGGACCAATCATTGGAAAGGAAAGGGATGGCCCGAATAGTCCAGAACTGCGTTACCGCTGGTCGGCAACCTAGGCCAGTCAACTCAAAGCCCTAAGTATCTCTCATGCAACCGGCACTGAAGCCTGAACTGCAAACCATACACCTGCACGCTAAGCAAATCAGATCACTAACCTCAACACTCCTTGACTCAAGCCTCAAGCCCTACAGCCACGCTCTGAACCGACCGGGCGGTCCAGCGTCATCTCCAACGATGCCTTGCCATTGTCGACGCTATCGCCTTGGATTAGGGCCAAAAGCATTGCCGCACCCAGGCTTGACAGCACAACCCAATATAGAATAAAGTATGAGTATATGAGTCACATGATAAATGTACTGCATGTCATCTAGTAAGATTGTGACCAGAATGTAATACATATATATATATATATATATACACATACATATATATATATATACACATATATATATATATACATATAATACATATTGGATATATATATAATTATATGGTCGTCACCCCCCGATGACAAACCACCCCCTGTAAAACCCCGCTCCCACCGGGGATTCCGACCTTATTGGGTTCGGGATTCAAGCCTGTTTTCGGCTGAATTTACCACTCAACCGAAAACAAAAACCCACGAAAACGACAAAGATCCGCAGAGAATGCCGGAACTGCATTGATATTGGTGAGTCTTTTTGTTGGTCTGTGTTCGTGGGGCCTTCATCCCCAAGCCTAGAGCAAAACACCAAAAACCCAAAGATCCAGAGAGAATGCCGCACCTGTTGTGTTTGTGTTGTTACGTTTTTTGTGTTTTGGTTCTTTGGTTTTGTATTTGTGTTCTGTGTTTTGGTCTTTTGGTCGTCTGGTTTTGGTGCTCCGCTTACTATGGATTGTTGGCACTGCGAAAGGAAATCTGAACAAACAAAAAAACAAAAAAACACAAAGAACCTCCCCAAAAAAATAACAACAACCAAAGAACAACAAAAAAAAAGAAAAAACAGTTCCGGCATTACCTGTGGATCTTTGTTTTCTTGTTTTTTGGTTTTGGTCTCGTCCTTCGTCTTGCTATACCAACGCACCTATAGAGTTCCCTTTAAGATTCTACTTTTGGTTTATGGTAGTTTGACCTGCAAGTTTTTGAAAACCATTCTGTTATTGAATACTCTGGTCCCTGCAGTCGTTTCAGAACAAATCAGTTCATTCAGTTCTTGTGGTTACTCATGCCCATATGTGAAACCGGGATTACTAGACCTCACACATGAGTAACAGCTGCAGTAAACGTATCAGTCATTAACCATAATATAGTTAGAATGAACTATATCGTTGTTTGTATAGGTTTGATTCTTCCGTGATTCTTGGTCTTTTCGAGCCGGCTTTGTATCTATATGAGTAGCGTTTATGTCTAATCAGTTATCCCTTGTTGCTGTTGCACAAAGGCACTTTTATCGAGCTTCCACTTTTTACGCACCATCATATTGAATATTGTTCCATTTGTTCTGCAGTCTTTTACCGTTAACGTAGCATTGGTCCATTACCTCACTACAATCGTATATGCAACACCAAGCCGTATTGCCTAAACGCCGGTATAGCTGGAATCTTAACACCGTTACATTAAGATTCTATTCGTCGAAAGAGCAGACAAATTTCGGCAATAGCAGACAGCGCGACGGTGAGATCATTGCGCCCTTATATTTGAACTCCAAGGGAACTCAAGGCACAAGGCACTGGGACACTGG
>CAJNDV010031353.1:2195-14779 GCA_905221635.1 Symbiodinium sp. CCMP2456 | reverse complement strand
TTCCACCTGCCTGGTTAGTTAGGTCGAACGCCAAGTTGGCTGAGGCTGTTGCTTGCTGCATTCCTAACCCCACAATGACCGTACATAATAGACCCCAAAATACCCCTTCGCAGCTTAAGCAACTCCCCGTCGGAGCTGTGCTCAACAACAGGTGTGCATGGTCCTGTGGGTTTAGGGTTTAGGGTTTCATCAGAATCACAGGCCCCGATGTACTAAAGGTTTAGGAACCCGTGATTGACATATTGAACTTCGTGTTCCCCACCTTCAAATACTAACTACATGTGGATGTGTCCCTACTTCGCACTTATTGCTTCTACCCGGAATACTTCCTATAGTACTTGTTGCATGTGTACATCCCATGTGGTATATGTAGGCCATGTACGTTCTGTTGGGGTCCGAGAAAGGAAGCGCGAAGCAAGTTTGGAGCCCAACCCAAGAAAGAGAATTAAGGAACACATAGAAGAGAACAGTATGAGCGAGGAGGGTTTGATGATGTTTAAGGACATGTTATACAGGAGGGTTGATGCAAATGAAGATTGAAGGAGCACAGAACATAGAGGTACACTATTAGCCCCTATTTAGCTAAGGAACCACTCGGCAACGGGATTGACGCCAAAAGATGCCCAGCAACATAGCAATCTGTTGAAAAAGAAGTTGAATTCAACGGTGAAGGGAAAGGAGAATCGTGTGTATCCTGAAGAAGTGGGAGATGATGTTCAGGTATTTAAGACACGACGATCAAGTTAAAAAGACGAGCCGGCCACCTCGTCACACAATGTTGTTGTTGTTGTTCACAGGACTGGAGATAAACTAGGTCAGGGTTGCCTGAAAATCGAAAGTAATGATGGGCAGCATTTGCGTTTAGAGTTGTTATACAGGTATGGATCTCAAGGACTCAATATGTAGTCGCATGTGCGACTACGAGACATGCGATACGTGCATGGGAAGAGAGAAGTGGTAAGGAGATCTTGCATAATAGAACAAACTCATTCAAAGCAGAGTGCCAAAAGGCATAACAAACTTGTACCTCTTGGCTATACGTAGTTGTTCACAAAGTCACTTCAAATTCACATGCAGAACAAGTTGTGAAGGAAATTGTAGAATAAGATATCGAAAATGTTACTGGAAGGCTTGACGGCTGCACCAGCAGTAAGGAAACGTATAGTACAGGGAACAGTGAGCGAATGCTTTGATTTGTTGCTGATAGGTTTGACAGGTTGGAAGGAGTACGCGATCACGACAACTGAGGACATTGTGGAATATGTGAGGATGTGACTTTCCAACATTTAGCGACCAAACTGCACAAAAACTGAGATCTACCCTTCAAAGCTTCAAGCTTCTGCACCGCGTTCTGAAAAGTGTGTGAACGTCTTGCTGTTGCTGTTGCTGTCGTTGTAGTTGTAATTGTGGCTGTGATTGTGGCAGTTGTTGCTGTTGGTATTGTTGCTGCTGTTGGTGTTGTTGTTACTGTTGTTGTTGTTGGTAGTGGTAATGGTGGTGATGTTGTTGGTGTTGCTCTTGTGGTTGTGGTTGTGGTTGTGGCTGTGGTTGTTGTTGTTGTTGTTGCAAGTGTAATTGTTATTGTTGCTGTTGCTGTTGCTGTTGCGGTCGTTGTTGCTGTTGTTGTTCTTGCTGCTAATGTTGCTGTTGTTGTTATTCTTCTTCTTCTTGCTGCTGCTGCTGCTGCTGCTGCTGCTGCTGCTGCTGCTGTTGCTGTTGCTGCTGTTATTCTTGTTAGTGTTCTTGTTATTGTTCTTGTTGGTGCTGTTGGTGTTGTTGTTGTTGGTGGTGGTGGTGGAGGTGTCTCCAGAGTTGTAGTTGTTGTTGCTGCCGCTGGTATTGTTGTCGTCTTTCGACTTTTGTTATATATGGGTCTTGCCTATGGCTTGCCCATTCTTTGATGGTGCTTCCGGGCTTGGCTCCATTTCGGTTTTCATGAGTTGTAAAAGACCGCGATACACAAAAAGAACCCCAGGCGCGTGTAGTGAGTGTAGTGGTAGAGGTCTTCGTAGTACTCAGTGCGGCGGGGCTCGTTCAGCAACTCCTTCGCGCGCACAAGCTAGGAACGGGTTTAGGTGGGGGGTGGCGAATCGCACTGCTCGGACCACGCCGTTTCTGCAAGTTCTGGCGCACGGAGTGTCCGATTTACAAAGCCTACGTTTTGAGATGCCTGAAAATCCATTCTGCAAGGTTGCATCATGGGTTCAGGCAGGATCTGCATTCTTACGAAACTCCAAACAAGCCCAAAAACACAAGACCTGTACTGTCTATGCCATGCAGACATTCCCGTCGCCATCTGTATGTGCTTGCACCTCGGGCAGTCTTTGCCTCATTCAATCAAGACTCCAGCGGGCTCCACCTCTCTGCCTTCATTTGGGCATAACGCCATTTATCGGCGAGATCAGGATTTCAGGTTTGCGGAGAACGACGGTAATCGCATCACCCTCGCTGAGGCCACACTGTAAAACGGTGTCAGCTTGCTGGAGACGTGTCGTGTTGTAGAGCAACTCCACAATCTGACCCTCCGCCGCAGGCATGACCTGCTTGACCGAGTTGATTACCTGAGACACAGTGTGTTTCCGCTGGACGACCAAGGGGGTGCAGTCGCCTGATGGTTGAAGCATACGCAGCTCGATTGCATCATCTGGCTCGGCCATGGCTGCTGTGGGCAAACTAGAAGCCTAAGTCTGTCTTTGAGACTCCATGCGTTGTGGAGGCGGCACGTCTGATGTGCATCAATCGTTCTCAACTTGCAGCCTGCGGCACCATGTGGGAGTTTCCGAACATTAGGGGTACCTTATTTTGGGGTCCTTTTCATCAGGATCCTATTATTTGGGGTACTATATTAGGGTCCCCTATTTTCGGAAACCCCCATATGGACACTCAAACGAGGCAACGAATTATTAAGCGGAAGCTCCTGACTCTCGATGAAGATGTTGAGGTCGCGACCGGTGGCAGTTGCGTCTTACTGCCGTCGCCGATAGTCACCGAACTGCGTGACTGCAGCTTTTAACACGAAAGAGAGAGGTCGCAGCTAGATTAACTTGATATGCTGAAGGAGACAAGGCATTGAGGGGAGAAAGACCGATTCTGGGGTGGTGGCATTTGAATGAACATGGCAACAACATCGCACGCTCCGCAGCCCTTACACCATAAAGCTGGTTCTTGGGTATCCTTCTTCCTATAGGCTTTCCAGTGGCTACATTGATTGGGTGGGTCCAATTGAGTTGGTCCGAAGAGGTGGCGGGTGCGAACGGACACAACCGGCAAACCACCAAGAGTCCCGAAAAGACCACCACTTGGAGGTTCATGGCTAGTTATAAGTAGGGTTATAAGTACGAGTAGGGTAACTATAATTATAACCCATATTAGGGGACTTATAACCCCACTTATAACTACCCATGAACCTCCAAGAAGGAAACCACCAGGAGACCCAGGACACCAGGCCCAAACTACCTCCGTCAAGAGCAGGCGGGATTCAGGAGCAGCCCCAACATGCTTCCCGTAAGCATGGCAACATGCTTTCCTCAACTTCAGGCGGCTTCAAGTCCAGCGGGACTCAGAGTTTTGCAAAACAAAAGTGGCCCATGCATTTACAATCAAGTTGGCACTCAAGGAGATAGTTTCCAGCGGATCGAGCTCCAAATATGCACTGCGCAAACGCGGGAGCCCCGAGCCCCGTCCCGGGATATGTTTCACAAACCAGTTCTGTGCATGGCGACAGCAGCCTACACCATCCCTGTGCAATCGATGCACAACTTCTCTGATGTAGGGGTCTTAATAACTACCTATACTATGTTGGGGGGGGGGTCCTTATTTTAGTTATAGGATACTTATAGTATAATGGGCCCCACAACCCTATTCTATTATTAAGGCCCCCATATTGTTCACTTGCAACTGGATGCTTCCAAGCCAACCCCCCAGTGGGGTCCGGCCAGCCCTGCAAGGATGCCCAGGCGAATCCAGGTGGTGCTGCCAGCACTGACAGATGCACATGGGCCGGGGCGGTAGTCCTCAGAAGCCATGCCACATTGGGGAACCAAAGAAGAACGGCTTCAAGGTGCTGTTTGCAGGATCAGCCAGTTTAGAGTTGTACTTTCGCTGCTCACCAGGGACGCAATCAGTTTGACTGTACAAGAGGTTGAGCAGGCCCCCTGCTTAGCATCTCAATGACTCAAGACCAACACCACAGGTTGCTAAGGGCAATGAAGACTTCGATCAAAATAGGCATCGCATTAGATTGTCTGGATTGGGGGTGCCCCGCGGCAAGCCACTCTTTGCTTCTCAAACTTTTTACCGACTGCTGCTGTTTGCACAGGAGCTTGCGTGCCGGTAGGCCTACCCACCTGTGAGTTCCGGGGGGGGTCCCTCTTGTCCTGCCTAAGAGCGTCAGGGAGTGAATCAGTGCCCGCGCGTCAGTGCCCGCGCGTCTGCGCCCATGCAGGCACAGACGCACGTGTGTGGATGTGTTTGTGTTTGGCTTCGCCCGCGTGCTCACGCATGGATGAGCTTGTGCATTACCCTCACAATCTCGCAAAGCATCGCCGAGGCTGTGTACGGAGCAAAATGGGTTGCTGACCCTGCCTGCGCGCGCAGGCATGCATCAAAAGCAGCTTCATGCGGACAAGGAACCAAGCAAACAAGCAGGAAAGGTCTTACGGTAAGTGCGTCCGTGGCCATGTCTCGCGAGGTTGTGTTTGTGGGTAAAATCTTAGCAAACTCCCCAGCGATCCGATTGCAGCCGCTCACGCTGAGAACAGGGCCACTGCAACCCTAATGTCAGTCCGAAACTTGCAAATGACCATGCTGCATGTTCGTGTCGTGATTGGCGCAGAGAGCTGCTTGCTAATGGGGTTGCTGCTTGGTGGGCATCGCTCGTTTAACCTATTCAACTCAAACATTGGAACCTGTTCACACTGAGCATGATCGAATGCAAGCTTACGGGAGAGCGAATTTGAGCATTGAGGGGCATTGATCCTTTGCGACAAGCATCCTGGAAGCCGCCACAGCAGCTACTTCCATGTCAGGGCTGCACCGTTGACCTGCGTTAGCCACTGCAGACATAGCTTGGGATATCTTTACGACATGTAGCCTGAAAGATGCTCCCGGTATAGTATAATGTGTCGAAGCTTCAGTTCTGGGCAGAAAGTCCCGTCCCAAGAGCCCGGAGGGTCCTGGAGCAAGACCCGGAACTGGCATCACATGTGCCAGCAGGGTGGCCAGCTGCCGCCCATCCAAATGCTCCTGTTACTTCCGGTTTGAGTGTTCGGGACTTTTTACTTGAAACCTTGGCAAGAGTTCGTGCATGTGTGGAGTTTGGCTGGGTGCCATGAGGCTTTTGGAAGCTTTGTGCGGAGTGAATCGGGGCGGAGCTAATTCATGAAGCGCACCCTCACATTCACCTCCCACCAAAGAACCATCCGCACAGCGAGGGGGCGTATGCAACTCCAGATGCCCTGCCAGCCACAGCAACTCTCACTTCTCAAGCACAAAGCTAGAATGTTCTATCTGTTTCGTCCGAGCCTTGACTCGGCTGACTCCTCTGGTGACCAACCAGGCCACAGCAAAACCAGGCACACAAAGCACACTAACGTTAGACACGGATGCGGGAGGCCAGAATTGAGGATACAACTATCCCAAACCCAAGCGGCAAAGCCGTGTACAGGCTCCACCTGTCGCCGAAACCATTCAGAATCTGACGTGGCTGCTGTTGGCGGTGCAGGCCGGACTTGGCTATACAACTTTCTTGCTGAGGAGCAATTGGGGATAGTTCCAGGCAAGTACGAGGCGATGATAACAGACACCCATGCACGACATATTTTCCCATGAGCAACGTCCTCACCGATGGAAAGTGCATGGAAATCTGCAGTGATCTCACCACCTCATTAAGTAGGGTGGAGTGATGCACCAACAGATCGAACAAGGATTCATAACTGTGCGAATGCCCTAATTACCTGAACCGTGCCCAGTGCTGAGGCTGTTCCCGGGTTCCCCCGCAGCCTGTGTTGAAGGAGTTGGGCCGAAGCTGACGGCAAGAGCGCCCGGGCAGATCAAGCAGGGGAGGGAAGTGCAAGGTCGCATCGGTTGCGCGCATGCAGGCGACACACACACGGCGGGCTCCAAAAACTTGCGCAACGCAACGGCTCCAGTTTCTGAGCCCTTCGGCCCGCCGACTACTGCGACTACTTCATTAGCGGTGGGGCCTGATGGCTCCAGCTACTCTCTAAATCCAGCCCTTGGGTTGTGCAGGCTGGAATTCGTTGAGCCCTCGGGGTCCTGGTGTGTCATGATTATGGTCTGCGCCATGAAGTCCTCGAACACTGCAACCACCTCAGCACACACCACAAGCTTAGGTTTCCCACGAGTTGGAGACCACGACTTACACTTCCAGGTCCTGCTGACTTAAGACTGTGAAGCATCTCGAAATACGAAGCTCCGCAAAAACCGAGATCACCCTGCTTTGGCAAACACCTTAAGGTCATCAAGTCTGCAACATGAAACCCGGTGCAAGCTGACGCATAAGGGCCTCAATACAATCAGAATGGCGTCGTGGGGTATATGAGAGTAGAGTTATAACAAGGAGCTACGGAACAATCAGAGCATTATGAATTAGTGCTTTTTCTGGCATCCCTGTTGTCGTGCCATTGCCCTCACTCGCTGCATTCCCTGCACCCCCTTGGATTACCTGCTCTGCTCTCCTTCGCACCACTTTGTATTTGCAAAACTAGAACGGAGTTTGGAGGTACATCATGGTATGATTATAGATTGAGGGTTAACATTGCGAAGCATTAAATTAAGTATTATGCCATCCCCGCCTGGCCATCGGCAACGGCCGGCACCGGGCATCCAGGCTTTATCTGCCTGTTCTGGCTGAAATTGTGGGAAGCGCTTTCGAATTTGGATTTTCGGGCCTTAGCATACAGCTTCTTGGGTACAAACTTCGAGTGTTGAAGTGGACCTGCACACATCCGACGTCCACATCCAGCCGGTAGCGGCCATGAATGAAAGCACCAAGACCCCTAAACTCGAAACTTGCATGAGCTGCCCTGATTGTTTCAAACACTGCGGGTGAACCGAACTCTGCTCTTTCCCGGGCCTCTTTGTGCCAGACTTGAAGTCCTGATGGCAAAACGGCTCCCGACGCGATCATTTACGTATCCGCAGCAAAGACAGCGACACTAGTAGTTGTCATGGTTGTAGTCGTAGCAGTCGTAGCAGTAGTCGTCGCGGTGGTGGTAGAATGGGGAAGGTCCCAGGCTAGAACTTCAGGGAAATGCAAGCACGGCCTCGTTTAAATCGCGTTCTGGGCCGCTTTCGACTTCGGGGTTCCGCAGGCATCTAAGCAGTTGTGCCAAGCCTGAAATCCGAACCCAGACAGATCAGAAGGCGTGGACCTGGAAATCGCAGAAGTCAACGCCCTCGTGAGGCGCAGGGCGAGCACGGCGCTTTCCCCACCAGCAGTTCAGGGACCCAAACTCAGCACCAGCCTGTGGGGCAAGATTCCACTGGAGAAAGAAAGCAGAGTCATACAATGCTCTTCAAAACTCCTTGCAAATGAGGCACTTCGAGGATGAAGCCTGGGCGAAGTGAGACTGATTCTGAAACCCACGTGGCTACTCACCACCATGCAGTGCAGCGTGCTGCATGCGCTGGCCTTTGCAGCATCCGGGCAGGGAGGCCGAACCCTGAAGCAACCCCTGAATCCTACTCTAATCTCGAGACCGGAAATCCTGAACCGTAAACCCCAAAAACCACCAATTCCGCACTGCAGCCTGGAAGCGGCCGCCAGCCCGAGCCTTGCCAACGCATCAAAGGAGGGTTTGGTTTGGGGTTTATGAAGCTTTTTCGGGTCGGGTTTAGGGGTTGGGTTTGTCCCGGAACTTCCCCGTCCCAGTCGCGCTGGAAGCTACGTAGAAAGACGACCGTTTCGGGGCTTTGTGGACTTGTTTCAAACCCTACGGGATCACTATGCCAGCCTCTAGCGCACGGAGCCAAGCCGCGCAGGAAGCAGCCAGAGGCGAGGATAGCATCGATCAGCGAGGAAGGGAGTTGTGGGTTTAGGATCACGCGCGCTTCGGGATGTTTGGTATTAGGGCTAGGGTTGAGGGCTTCGGCTAGACAGAGATTAGATGGCCGGGATTGATCAGAACATTGTCACGGACTGCGCTCGTAGCAGTGGACCGGCTGCCTAGGGCTTCCGTGCTTCTGACGACCCGCGCCCCGCGTATGCCCGGAGCCGAAGCCTGAGTTTTCGTTGTCACATCGCATGAGAGGAAGGCAGACTCGATGTCCGCCCTTAAAATTCAACAAAGCCCAGGGTACACAATCCACTATGCCGCGCTGTTCGATCATGCTGGAGTGGCTGCATGACGCATGTGCTGCCCAGACCTGGCGCCCGCGCGCATCTTTCACCTTGCTCAGCGTGCACTGCAAGTTTCTGCCGTGCATGCCTGGGACGCCAAAGGCGTCTGGACACTGTTCCTTCCAAGCTTGCTTCGCCCTATTCAACCGAAGGACAGCGTGAAATGGCCAGGCCTTCCTACGAAGCTCGGAGCCCTTGACTGAGCTCGGCAGTGCGCCGTCGAAGTAAAAGAGGGCCACAGAACGAGGCTGGAGCTCTGTCGCAAGGTTCTACTCAAACGAAGAGACCAGGAGGGGAGGAGCTGGGGCTCACTGGCAACAGCTCCATCTTTGAGCATCCCGGCCTCGGCTACAGAGTTGCTTCAGGTTCCAGCGACTCCCCGTATCTACTAGCTGAGTATACAATTTGATGCTCGAATCACCAGTGCTCGAAAGCTTAGCAGTGCAGGGAGAACCGACCCCTGACCGTAGGTGAACAAGCAAATGCTGCCAAACTCCGCCAGGACCATGCAACCGACATGCCCTGTGAGCCAAGGCAGGCCTAGATCTTGAGGTAGTGCTGAATCGAGTGGCTAACCATGGGATGCGCATACGCCATCACACAAGAAGTCGCAGAAGCACAGAAAACCGGCCGCGACCTGTTATGAAATTGGACCTGACCCTTACACCTCACACCAATGAGGAAAAGAAACCATGTTACTGCCACGATGCGGGTGGCCGTCACTTCTTCAAGCTCTGCATATCCTGACGTTGATGTACAGGCACAGAAAGCTATGTCCACACCGCTGACACTGTCCCGAGTCAGTCTCGCAACGTCTGAATCCAACCCTGGTTCGTGATGGGTTTGCTTCGTGCCTTTGCCACTCAACCGCGGTTTCGACTGCTGCCCTATCCCCACTTGGAGGTTCATGGGTAGTTATAAGTAGGGTTATAAGTAGGGTAACTATAATCAGAACCCATATTAGGGGACTTATAACCCCACTTATAACTACCCATGAACCTCCAAGCAAAGTTTGCCGGATTCTGCACCAGCTGCCTGCAGCACTCTTGGAGCTACGGGGGCTGAGGGCCTGGGCAAATAATCCCACCCAGCCCTTGAAGACACGGACAATGCTGCTCGCAAACATATATCTGTTGATTCTCTGAAATACGCCCGAAACCAGACTCTATATCATGGAGCTGTTTCAAGACGAGGATCTATACCATACTATACCCTCCGAACCCCTCTCCGTCTCAGGGCCTGTATGTTCGGGTTCCAAACTTGATCCCTAACGATACCCCTAAACGTACTGTACAGCCATAATGCGCGCTAGAATATACTATAACATACTATACCATACCCCCAAACCCTATTCTATTTTTGTTGAGGGCCAACCCTTTTTCACAAGGGACTCGACTGCTGCCCTTACTGCCCAGGCCAACCCTAAACCCTAAACCCCTAAACCCTAAACCCTAAACCCCTAAACCCTAAACCCTAAACCCTAAAAGCCCTAATTCTTTGAAGTCGGGGAGCTGGCCAGTCTCGGACCAAGAAGGTTGAACGACCTTTCCTGGAGGAGGCCAGGCTCGGAAAGCTAGGGTTTAGGGTTTAGGGTTTAGGGTTTAGGGTTTAGGGGTTTAGGGTTTAGGGTTTAGGGTTTAGGGTTTAGGGTTTAGGGTTCTTAAGGCTAAGGGTTTGGGGTCTGAGGTTCTGGGTTTGAGGTTGAGGATCCTTTTTTTGTTGATGGCTCTTTTCGAACCGGGGGTGTGGGGGTCTAGGGTTTCGGTTGTAGATGGTTGTTCGAAGTAAGGCTTACTGCAATACTGTAGTAAGGTCTACTCTAAGTTTACAGTGTACTAACACCCAGCCACCCGATTCGCTCAGCTGCCAAAATGGCCAGGACTCTATCTACCTATATATATATATATGTACACACACACATATATATATATATATGTGTGTGTGTGTATATATATATATATCATGTCATATAATCTTGAATTGAAGGCCTTTGTTTCGCTCCAAGTGCTCGGCAAGTGGCCATGTGAAGGGCAGCACCCCCCGGTAGGTGCCCCGGCGAATGCCTTCCTGACAGCTTATAACCCATTGCCGAAGTTTACGACTACGCCAAAACCTGATGCGACCTGATGCTTTTTGTTGAGAGGGGGGGACGATACGGGCGAGGTTGGTTGGCAGGGCCACCCATAGCACAAAGTCCGAATGACCACAACAAGTCACTCGAGAAACCACAGGAAGGTCAACGTGTGTGCCAGCAGGTGAACGTGAGACGGTAACCTCAGTGAAATTAACAATGTTGGAGTTTGGGTATCTTTGTTGCAGGACTCAAGAAGAAAAGACGTTGGGGAGGCCATCGTGTGGATGCCTCAAGCCATGCTAGAGACTCTACCACACCACGCGCTATTGATGTACCATGCCCTGTCGTCATTAGCCCCTTGCACCCAAAGCCCAACCTTCCTCAAAGGTGAGAGCTGTGAAACCCTCTTGAGCTCTCCCTCTATCGGTCCGAAGGAGCTATTAATTATTTGATCCAGACAAATTTATGGAAAATGACCTATTCTATTTGTAAAAGCCCCCAGTATGCCCCAATGCTCGGTGCAGCCTTCTCGTCCTCCATGAGGCCAAAACGCTTGGCAACGCGCCTGGTCGCTCGTGGGCTGCTTCGAGGCTCGGGGTCGGTTTAGGGTTTAGGAGCTCGACTCCCGCAGCTTGGACAGTATGGCTTGCGGTTGAGGAGTTTTTGGTTTAGGAGTTTAAGAGCTTCGGGTTTACGGCTTTTGGAGTCTAGGGCCTAAGCATTGAAGCACGTCGCTAAGCCTCAAGCTCATGCACAGCCTGCAAAATCGAAGCTTAGAGGTTCGCTCTCGCCCGCTACCCTCAGAGCAAAGGCTGCATTGGTGCTGATGTCAGTACGATCGCAAGAAGGGAAGCCGTCTGCCGCTAGGACAACTGTGGCGTTGTCATGACAAGGATACGAAAACCCAAACGTTGCGCTTGAAAAACAGCACGAAAGCGCTCTTTGAGGCTCAGCTTCGGCCGGCTACATGGAACATCCAACCCGTGCATCTGTGCCAGATCCGACCATATGCTTTCGTAGATTTGGGTAGTTGTCACAATTATGGTTTTCTTTGGGGTACCCTAAGCAATAGGTGCCGCAATATAATAAGGACCCAAAAAGGGACCCTAATTTTGACAACGCCATCTTCTTCGCTTCTTTGGGCCTCCATTGCCTGTCATCGTAGAGGACAGCCAGGGCTTGCCTCTCCTTGGCATCTCCGGTGAAAGACCTACACTTCGACGTGTTGTGGGGAGTTCAAAGGGCCACAAAAAGCGTAGACCAAGCTTCGAAGTTCGGGCATGCAGAAACCCTCCACTCGGACCTCTATGCTGTCTCGGAAGAGTGACTTTCATCCTGACGAATAGACTAGCGAACATCATCGAGGACAGAGCCAAAGCAAAGGAAGACGAACGTCGTAAAGGAGAGCCAAGCAGGTTCGGATCGAATCTATATCTGCGGCCAAGCCCTCCAAACCACCAGCACCACCACCAAAACTGATCTCATGAGCCAAGACCTAAAAACGGCCCAAGCACTCCAAGAATACTCCGGCAGCTTCAGCCTCAATGCATCCCGGAGTCCGGCAGAGTCTGCACCAAGCCTCAGCTTCTTCCCAAGGATGGCATTGCATCTGAGCCACGAAGCCCATTTCATCGAGCTTTGCCCGTGTCGCCTGCTAACCTTGAACGGAACACGCTTTGTGTTCTTTCCCCCTGTCGCGCGCCACCGCTTTGGACCAGCTGGAGCTTAGACATGAACCCTGTGAAGTTTCTCGGCTTGGAAACAATGGAGCCTGGCGACTTGGCGAGACGTCATCGAACGCAACGAGCCTGGCATTCCGGACCTGATGCACTTCGCTCGTCTGCCATTTTCCCAGAATCCAACCCCAGACTGCCTTAGGCTTTCCGAGAAAGTAAGCACGTAGCAGGTGCAGTCGCCCGCATCGTACCAGTCGTGGTGGAAGTAGAAGTAGAAGTAGTAGTAGTAGTAGTAGTAGTAGTAGTAGTAGTAGTAGTTAGTAAGTAGTAGTAGTAGTTAGTTAGTAAGTAGTAGTAGTAGTAGTAGTAGTAGTAGTATAGTAGTAGTAGCAGTAGCAGTAGTACTACGTAGTACTAGTACTAGTACTAGTAGTGGTCAGAGTAAGAGCAAGAGGAAGAGTAAGAGCAAGAG
>CAJNDV010031352.1:0-21081 GCA_905221635.1 Symbiodinium sp. CCMP2456 | reverse complement strand
AGGCTTGCGCCTAAGTGCGCCAGCGCAGGTTGTGGTTTTAAAGAGTGGTTCAGAAAGGGGTTTAGAGGGTTTGGCCAATTTCCGCAGCTGGAATGTAAATCTGCACTTCTCCTTTCGGCCCAAAAACGCAAAAATCCTCGGGTTGCGATGCGCGCGACCAGAGTTTAAGTAAATTGCACTGAAAACCCTAAACAATTTATATTTGGCTGAACAAATTGCTTGAAAAGCAAGCAAAATTTATATTTGGCTGAACAAATTGCTTGAAAGCAAGCAAAATTGAGCAAAAAGCAAAAGGAAAAACCCGGTCAAAACCCGCACAAAACCGCACAAAACCGCCCAAAACTCAGGACCTGAACCCTAAACAATTTCTATGAAGCCTGAAGCCTAAACCCTAAACCCTAAACCCTAAACCCTAAACCCTGAGCCCTAATCCCTAAACCCTAAACCCGGAAGCCTAAACCCTAAACCCTGAACCCTACACTGCTATTGGTGTTGTCAGCTTACGGCCATCCTTGGGCGAGTGTCCCTCCGAGGCTTTTTGGAGGCCACCCGATTCCGCTATGGTTGTGTAAGTTGCATTTGTGTTTAGGGTTTAGGGTTTAGGGTTTAGGGTTTAGGGGTCTAACATAGAATCCTAAATGATTACCAATATTATTTTAGGGGTTCCTTTTTTTGTTACTGCTATAAAGGGGCCCAAAACCATGTTCTGATTCTAATTATTAGAGACACGATGGTAGGACCAGAGTCTAGGGCTTCAAGTTAAGCTACCAGTAGCTTATCTTCGCTGCAAGCGTTCGTGGGAGGACCTGTAAGCTTTAGTTCTCGCGTAGTTTGCAACAGACGACTGTCCTTGAATGAATATACCCCCACTTTCCGAATCAATCAACTCAAAGATCGACCCTAAACCCTAAACGGCCCTAAACCCTAAACCCTAAACCTTAAACCCTAAACCCTATTCAATCAACTCAAGGATCGACGCTAAGGGCAGCAGGATGAGATCCAAACGATGCTCGCGCACCTGCTACTTAAAGGTTCATGGGACTTAGTAAGTAGGGTTATAACTAAGGTAACTATACTTATAACCCCAATTAGGGGACTGATAACCTTACTTGCTAAGTCCCTAAACCCTAAACCCTAAACCCCAAACCCATGATCCTCCAAGTAGCCGTGATAACAAGAGCTTCCTAATCAGCCCTTAGGGCTCAGAGCCCGGGGCTTAAGCGCTGAAGCCTCAAGAGCCGCTCTGAGGCCGAATCCCGGTTTAGGGTTTAGGGTTTAGGGTTCCCTAAACCTCACGCTAGGTGCTTGCAATGGACCACGGTGGGTAAACTGATAAGGCAAAGAAGGTGCGGAACTTCTTTCCCTGGCGTTTCTTCAGGCTTGCGTTAGTTCTTGCTAGAGTTATCCCAGTAGCAGGAGCCGGCGGCAGCAGACGCGAACTTAGGCCAATCATCTGGAAGGTGCAGGGTCTCGGGATTGCCCAGGACCCACCAGTTGGTCCGTTACTTGAGCCGGTACACGAACCAGAACGTCGTCATCGCGGCTGCACTGCTGCAAGTGCTGGTCGCTCTTGAGTCTGACAGGGGGCTTCATAGGATGGTGGAGAACCCTAAACCCTAAACCCTAAACCCTAATCTCTTTTGCTCTGGGGCGATCCATGGCCGGTTCTGAGTCCCAACAAAGCCCCAGCGCAGGCACTAGCAGCTTTGGAGCTCTCATGGCTTCGGGCCCGGTAGCCTGGTAGTAGAGCCTAAACCTGTTAGGCCTACAGTAAGGGTTTAGGGTTTAGGGTTTAGGGATTAGGGTTTAGGGTTTAGGGTTTTAAGCCCTAGGCTCCAACTTTCCAGTGAAGCAAGTGTAGCTCTCGAGGCTTGTACTTGCAGAACCAAACCCTGGACAGCCGTTTACTCTAGCATCTAGCCCCCTCCTGTTTATGGACAAACTCTTGTGGCATCCATGACACGAACATACCACAACGCGCTGATACTTGCGACAATGCTGTGTAATGCTGCGTTTTGTCCATCATCAATACCTGTCGCAGTCATGTGCAGTCCGAACTGCGTCTGCGGTTTGCTTCACTCGCACCTCCGAAGGCCTTGAGCTCAAGTGGATGCGCAGCGGACAAAACAGGTGTCCGGATATCGTAGAGCCATTAGTTGGTAGCGCGGAGCTGGTTCGGTCCAGCAAGACATCCCATGGAAACACGGGACGACCCTTGGGCTGAGTATCTGCTTAGGCGGAATGTACGACCCAATGCTGAATCAGAAACCACTGCGCCGCCCGGGGCGAGCTCATCTAACTTTCCGAGGAGATCTTCAAGAGATGCTTCGAGAACTTCGCTTTTGGCTGGCGCCGATAGAAACATTCCTCAAGGGAATGTAAGGACACCGGTCACCAACGGCTTTTGGCAACCAACAGCGCCAATGTCGAACTTCGGACCACAAACTCCGTGGAGCTTCGCCACTTTCGGTCCAGCAGGACCAACGGCAACAGAGACAACAGCTCGACAATGGAGGCCAGACCAGGGCTCAATGAACGGCCCAGGAGTGGCAGCTACTATGTCACCAAGCTTCGCGTCGACGCCTCCATTATCGGTCCCTACAAGTTTCGCGACAGGGATGCCTACAAGCTTCGTGCCGAATATGTCTCCGAGCTTCGCGTCGGATACACCATTAAGCTTCGCGCCGACGACTTCTATGCCTTTCGCGTCGGCTACCTCGTCCAATGGGTATCCAACTGCAAGCTCCGGAAAAGGATCAGGATTCCCTGCTGCTGCGACGGGAGCCTCCCATGGGGACAACGGACTCGGGAGGACAACTCCAGTCTTCCAGGACGCCACCGGAGCGGCGACGTCACTGGATCCGTGCAGTGGCAATAACCAGACAGCCTTTCCTCAGGTTCAAAGTGCTTTCGAGGTTCTGGGCCTGAAGAAGCCGGAGGAGATGCGGAACAATCCCGACCAGGCCGAGAGATTCATCGCAGCTTTGTCAGGTGAGAAAAGGAGCATCCCGACGTGGTCTGGACAACCGGGAAGTCTACGCACATGGCTGAAGCTTTTGGCACATTGGGAGAGCGAAACAACTACTCCCAAACATAAGTGGGGAATTCGTCTCTACCAATCCTTTGCTGAGTCATCGGAACCCCGCAAGATAGCAGATCAAGTGGACCTGGCCAATGTCCTCAGCGAAAAGGGGTACAGCATGATTCTCACGGCCATCGTTCAGAAATACAAACCCTTCCTTGATGTTGCGGCTCCGGCTGCTATAGATCATTTTCTGTTTGCAGGAGAACGACAGCGCGGTCAGGCGTTTGCAACTTTCATTGCACAGAAGGAAGTGGCTCGCCAAGAAATGGAGCAATACTTGCAAGAGAAGTTGAATGATCAGGTGGCCGGACGAGTACTACTCAGACAGGCAGGGCTTACCGAATTTCAGCGGGAACTTCTGGCCCTGAAGGATCTGAGCCCCCTTCTCACTTTCCAACAAGTGGCCAGCCTACTTCGTCCTCTCGACCGGCCGGATATGATAGCTCAGGCGGCAAACGCAGCACTTGGAAGCCAGGCCGCCAAGCACTATCCCGTCATCCGAGAAGAAGAAGGAGGCGAAGAGGACGGCGAGGACTACGACGGGGACAACGGTGACTACGGGGAGGAGGACGAGGACTTCGATGACGAGCTTCAGGAAGCACCGGATGAGGAATCGCTCTGGTTCGAGGACAAGGAGTATGACGAGGAAGAGGCACGCTACATCCAAGCGTACCACTCGGCATACCAGGACGTGCGTAAGGATCTACAAGCACGTCGCAAAGAACGAGGCTTCATTCAAAGACGGAGAGATCCTCGAGGACAAGGACAACGCGGCAAGTCAAAGGGCCGCGGACACTCTGGTGCAGGTCGCGGTCGGTTCGCCCCTCGAAAAGGCGAATCTCGCATGGTACGAGGGGGAGTGGAGGATCTCCGAGCAAGAACCCGCTGTTTCAATTGCCAGGAGCTCGGTCATTTTGCTCGAGATTGTCCCCTAGTACAGAGCAACGGCAAGGGCAAAGGGGCTTCCTCGAAAGCTGGCAAGGCCGCCGGCAGCTTCATTGTGTGCCGTGGCATTGGGGCGACGACAACCACTTCCACCTTTGTCACATCAAGGACATCCCTGCAGGTGTTTGCAGGAGTTTCAGTACGCAGTGGATGTGCCTTGGTGGATACCGCGGCCGAGGACGCGGTGGTCGGCACCAACGCCCTGGAGGCAATGCGTCGGGAGCTTCTTCGTTATGGCTTGCAGCCTAAGATGATCGAGGAGCGGTGCACTCCGTGCGCCGGCATCGGAGGAGCGGCGAAATCCGTCGGTATCATAGACATCCCTACGTCTGTTGCCGGCGTCCTTGGCTTAGTGCGCTTCACCATCCTGGAAGACTCCAAGGATTTCGAGACGCCGCCCCTGTTGCCCATCTCCTACTTGGAAGCCATCAAAGCCATCATAGACCTCGACAAGGGCGAAGTTCGACTTCCCAACGGACAAGCGACACCCATGACCCGTTTGTCCTCGGGTCATCGTTCGGTCGACATCATGAACTTCGGCCACACCCCGTGGGAGCTCCCGGCTGAGCTGTGTGACTCTGAAGGTCGTGATCCCTTTCGCGTGCCCGTCATCGCCACAACAATTTCGGGAGGCAGTGACCGCGAGGAGACCGATGCTCAGAGTGGCGATGCAGCTCAGGGTGTTCAGGGTATAGGTCAGCGTTTTCAACTACGCGATGCCGTCAATGACCTGGCTCACGACAAGGCCACCCGGGAGCACTTCAGCTACAAGGACATGGAGCAGGTGTTGGCCAAGATTCCGGAGCACTGGCGCCCCAAGGCCAGAGCAGTGATGCAGCCGACTGGGCCCAAACCGGGTCGCATAATGCTGGGACTTTATGCTCATGGCAAGTTCAAGGGCATCTCCAATGACACGAAGGAGTACACGGAGCTGTGCAAGTATGTGAACAGCTGGATAAAGTCCAAAGCCGATGAGTCGTTCACATGGACCTCGGTCAGTATCAACATGCAGACGGGCTCCGAGGTGCACATGGATGCACACAATGACGGCTCTTCAGAGAACGTCACATGCTCTTTCGGCAAGTTCTCCCAAGGGGAGCTGTGGTTGGAGATTGAGCCGAAACAGGTTGCCAGCTGCCAAAAGGTCGCATGGAGACTCAAGCGCGGTGTTCGCACTCCGGGAAGATTAGTTAACACGTTCCACAGAATGTACAAGTTCAACCCCAAAACCTACCATGCCACGATGCCTTGGACTGGGTCTAGACTATCCATCGTGGCCTTTACTGCACGTTCGATTAGGTTCGTCAGTGACAGTGAACGGGAGTGGCTTGTGCAGCTTGGGTTTCGTTGTGGTGATCCTCAAACCCACCATTTCTGGATGGGCGACGTAGGAGAGAGTCATGAAGAAGGACAGGACAGTTGTTGTCATGACTTTGATGATGCGTTCGAGCAAGTGAATCGAAAGTCCATCGTCCCATCCGCGAATGAGATGTTCAAGCGAATGATCGCTAGAGCGGCAGTTTGGATTGCAAATTCGGCCCGCCAGTCGCCTCGCACTCGTGATCATGACCAGCCTAGCGGCTCGCGCTGGGCAGATGGCGGCGGCGGAAGCAGCGGACATCCCGCTGGACTCCAAGAAGATGAGCACAACAAAGCGCTTGGCAGCGTGGAAGCGGATCACCCTGGCGGTGATACAAATCCTGATGACGGCAAGATCGCAAATGGTGGTGGACTACATCGTGACGAAGGGCAGCCAAGCGATCGACGAGGACCCGGAGGACCACCAGCAGCCACCTACGAAGAGCAAGCAGTACAAGAAGCCCAGTTCGATGGCACAAGGAATCGGCAAACAGCTGAACAAGTCCAATGCACATCGAAAGTTCCTGGTGCAGGTGGGCCAATGTCAACATCCCAGCGACGCTCTTCGGTGCCGTGGCAATCAACGGGCGAAGTGGTGGACATGCACACATTGCGGAGCACGGTGGTCCCGACCCGAGGAAGTTCCAGCGTCATCGGCCGTCACGAGGGACCCAGTGGTGGTGAAAGACGAAGCGCCGAAAATCCCAACGAACCGGCAGGGATATCCGAGTTATCTCCCTCCTCCAAAGGGAAAGCCGGAGCAGGGACCTCGGGAAGTGCGGATGGACCAGGGGCGCATGGTGACAGTGCGGCACCAACCCGATGCCGAACAGTGCATTGGTCCCAAATCTTCTTCGGCAGCTCCGAGGACAACTACGGCACCTCCCCGAGGCAGGACGCGAATGACCTCGGAGGGACTACGCCCAGTGCAACGAGCCAAGACACCCACTGGAGCACAAAACCTACCCGAGAGGTTCGAGCTCAACTCCGAGGACAACTGGGAGGACGTGGACATGCCCAACCCCAACGACTTCGAGGACCCCAACGCGTGATGGTCACCGGCGAAGCCCTTCAGCGGTGTGAGCAGACAAAGGCCAAGAAGTTGGTTAAGTCCTTAGACGAAAGGGGATGGGTGTTGAAGACACTGTTGATCATGGTGTCAATGGCTCAATGGCAAGGTGGAGCCGAACTACAAGTTCTGGGAATGCCCCGAGACTCAGGGCACTGGAGCGAAGAGACACAGCAATGGATGTGGGAGCACGAGATTCAGAAAAACCAAGAGACTTCATCTACGGGATCCAGACGAGCAGATAGGTTAGAATATGTCAACAATGAGATGCAGAAAAACCGAGAGACTTCATCTACGGGATCCACGTGGTGTTATGTTTTTCCCATAGGACAGATGCAGCGTGACTGGCTGGGGGATCTAGATGGACGACAGTCACTACTTGATCGACAGCAAGTAAAGCGCTTGGTTCAAGGCGTGACACAGCCAGCTACCGAAGCATCTATCTCCAGGAGCTCGGATCTCAAGCAACATCCCAGAGGTCAAGGAGGGACAATCAGCAGCGCAATAGACATGACGAGCGCCTGGGATTTCGGGGTGGCTCATCATCGTCGAGAAGCACTACAACTCATCAGCGCATCTCGTCCCGCGTTGGTGATGCTAGGTTCCGATGGGGAAGAGACGCGAGAGGAAAGTTCGAAGCGGCATATGGCGTTCATGGTGCAACTCGCCAAACTCCAAATGGATGCTGGACGCGGCTTCATCCTGGAGCCACCTATTTCGTCCAAAGGACGGACCGCCTCAGATGCTTTACGCGTGCTGCAACAACAGCCAGAAGTGTTGTCCCTCGACATTGAGTACAGCATCAGTCCATCGGGCAGCGCCAAAGCCCGAAAGTCAGTCCTCCTCACCAACTTGGAGAGTGTGATTAACCGGCTTGCGAAACAAGCTGACAAACACGTCATGCACTACGAGCTCAAAGCACGAGAGCTACCAATTTTTCAACAAGTTCTTTTCACAGGTCTGCGGAGGCACCTGCAAGTTCATCACTTTCCTGTTTTCGAATGCCCCGACCACTGGCAGTGGCATCCAGGTGAACTTCGGTGCCTACACTTTTCTCCGAGGCAGACACTATGCACACCTTCCGAGTGCAAAATCTTTGATGTTTCACGTACCCACTTCACGGGGAAGCGCACATCGACACAACAATTTGTGGTCGGTGGCTCGCGCATCATTGAGGATGATTGGACAGTGGCTGGACCTCAACCCGGGCATCAACCCTGGACCGGCCACACCAGCTTCGCCGTGAGTGTGGAGATCATCTTGCCGGCCGCATGGCGCACGTTGGCCACCCAGATGGCCAAATCTGCGGCCCACGACCTCTATACCTATCAGCGTGACGAGGTCGCATTCCAAACGGAATGGGTCACTATGGCTTTTCCTTCGCAGAAAATCTTGGGGGAACGAGCCAAGTCTTCGAGGGCATCGTCCTCGACCGAATTCGAAGATTTTGACTTTGACGAGTTCATCAACAATGTGCCCACGGCGACTCTGGACAACAACGACAAACTCGCCAGTTCTCAGGAAAAGCCACCAGAACTTCGTGAAGAAGATGAACAACAAGTGGCTCAAGAGCTACGAGAACTAAACATCAACGAGCAAGGCCACGACGAGGACGGGGAGTACCTTCTCAAGCCAGATCTAAGGAGAGAGTTGTATCGACTACATCGGAATTTAGGACACCCCGACCTCAAGAGCTTCGTTCGAGCACTACGTCATGCAGGGATTCGTCCGGAGATCATTCGCTGGACCAAAAGATCCTTCACGTGCCCAATCTGCGAGGGCCGGAAGAAGCCCAAACTACAGAGGCCAGCTCATCTGACGAGGCAGATGGGATTCAATGAGGTTGTTGGAATGGATCTGTTTTACATGCGCAGACAGCCATGGCTAAATGTGCTATGCTGGGGCACCCTGTATCAATGGACCGAAAGACTACCGGACAAGTCTGCAGAAACAGTGGCAAAAGCATTTATGAAGTCGTGGTGCGCACACTACGGCGCGCCACAAATGCTCGTCGTGGACCAAGGAGGAGAGTTTACCGGCCGGTGGTTTGTGGACGTCATCTCCGACGCCGGCATCCTCCTCCACTATGCCGACGTAAACAGCCCTTGGCAGAATGCTAGGACAGAGAGAGCAGGCGGAGTGTTCAAGGACAAGCTGGAAACAGTATGTCAGGAAGCTGCCGTCACAACCGATGACGAGCTCCTCATCGCGGCCAACGAGACTTTATGGACTCGGAATCAATATCTTGATCGGTCCGGGTTCAGTCCTCATCAGCGAGTTTTCGGATCCAGCTTGAGGCCCCCCATGCACCTCTTGTCCGACGACGTCATTGCCAAGGAGTTGCTGCAGGACCCCCAGACTGACGTTATGCAGCGCACGCTTCAAATCCGGGAGATTGCGGCAAAGGAGTGGATGAAAACTCAGGACCGCGAGGCTGTGAACCGAGCGACGAGGGCCAACACCAGGACCAGCGACATTAATCCCATATCAACCGGGGACGTGGTGTACGTATGGAGAGACACCGCAGACTTCGTCGGCTGGTCCGGGCCAGGCAAAGTCATCGCTGAGAGCGAAAATGGGCGGTCGCTCTGGATAAGTCTACGAGGATACCTCATCAAGGCCTCTCGTGAACAAGTTCGTGGAGCCACGCGAGAGGAGCGACAAGGCGCCGAGATATCCCAGCTCATTTCTCCCGAGATGTTAGACAAAATGGAATCCGGAAAGCTCAAGAACTACACCGACATTGAAGATGAAGGAGCGCCCAAAGACACCGAGATGCCAGGTGACAGTCGAGAAAACCAGCCCGCCGAGAACATCCTGGAGCCGATTCCCGAGGAGCTCGACGAGCCGATGCCGGAGCACGAGCCGATCCTCGCCGAGCCCGCGACGGAGAACGTCGATCTGGTTGCGGACGCGAGCACTCGGGCACCATCTAAGGCATCGGGAGAGGGAACGCCTACGTTGAGCACTCCCGCCCCATCTCGCCGGGCGAGTATACAAGTCGACGAGGCCTCCGGTGGAACGATGCCATTCAATCCAGTTCGCCGGAGCGAGAGCCAAGAACATCGACCAATGCCATACCCGTTTTCGGCAACCCCACGACCTTGGCCGACGCCGGAGACAAGGACTACGTTTCTGGAAATGGCCGAGGACTCCCCGAACAACACGGATGGCCGCAAATACTGGCGGAACAAAGTGCGAGACCGGTGGGAACCGGTCGCGGCCTCTCAAGAAACCTTTGTCGCCGAGCAAGGGGTGGTAACGTACAGCCATCACGACAAGCGTTTCTACATGGCGAAGAAGAAGGAATCGCCTGGACAGGTGCAGTTCAATCGGCTGAGCAAAGATGAACAAGGCAAGTTCCAGAAATCGAGGAACAAGGAAGTGGCCTCGTTGATTGAGAGTGGGGCCATCACCATCCTATCGCTCGAGGAAAGCCGAAAGTTCAAAGCTCAGAATCCCGATCATGTGATTCCAAGCCGATTTGTAGATCGGTACAAGCCCACGGAGGAGTTCTCCGTGCTGCCCGACAACTTCGACGGACACAAGCTATCCGCCAAGGAGGCGGAGAAGGTGGCACCAAAATCAAGGTGGTGCGTCATAGGATGGCGCGACCCGCTCATCAACGACATCGAGCGGTCAGCTCCGACGCCGTTGACTCAGTCAATGTATCAGTTCCTACAGCTGTCGGCGACGAGGAGTTGGCCGGGAACGGTCAAAGATGCTCGTACAGCGTTTCTACAAGGGCGTCCCACCACAAGAGCGCAGAAGCTGGCATGCATAATGCCATCGGACGGCATCTTCGAAGGGTGTCACCCTGAGCGGCTGATCCTGTTGAACGGCGAAGTATACGGCCTGGTGAGCGGTCCGGCTTGGTGGAGACGATCGCTGCTGGAAGTATTGGTCAAACAACTTGGCTACCGCATCAATGCCTACGACAGGTGTGTCCTCACGCTGGACAGCAAGGAAGGCGACGAGCATCCCAAGCAGACGCAAGGGATCATAGTCATCGAGGTTGACGACTTGCTGGAGGCCGGGGGCAAAAGACACCAGACCTTGATGCGGCAGCTCGAGGAGCGGTTCAAGTTTGGCAAAATCGTTCGATTGCAAGACCATCCAGAGGGCACGTCATATGCTGGCCGGAGAATCATCCAGGACAGCGACTACGGGTACCGTTACTCAATGCACGACTACATCAAACACAGGCTCAAGTTCGTGACGATCAACCGTAAGGTGACGCAGAAAGCTGCAGACAAAACTTCGTGCACTCCTGAAGAAATATCCCAACTTCGGGGCGCTATCGCTTCAATCAACTGGGTAGCTCGTGAGGGCAGGCCCGATGTATCTGCAGCAGCTTCCATCTATGCTGGTTGCGTGGCATCCCCCACAGTCGCTCAAGCATGGGCCATCAACGACGTGATCGGACACCTCAAGAAGCACGCCATCACGCTGAGAGTACACCCTATACGGGAGCAAGAAGTGAGACATGTGCTCATCTCCGACTCCGCCTTCGACAAGTCCAGAAAGGAGAAGTCTCAGCATGGATGGCTTCAAGGCATGACCACCCCGTTGTTGAATCAAGGACATGAAGCTCCAGTATCTCTCATTGCCTGGAAGTCGCGGAGGCTGCGCCGTAAGGCTGGGAATACGCTACTCTGTGAAAGCATATCGCTCTCTACGGCGTTGGGTGCCATGGAGAAACAGGTGGCTTTCTGGAAGAGCATTTGCAACAGCCACTTCAACCCGCGCGACATGGCAGTGGACATTGAGGTAGAGCTTGGACTGCGAGGATCAGCAACGGTGGTGGCCGAGGAAAGCAACGAGTACAAGGACCCCGAGGTTGTCGCCATTGCGGACGCAAAGAGTTTGTTCGACACGGTCAAGAATGAGCAAGCGCAAGGCGAAGATGACCGCTCAGCGCTAGAAGTAGCGATAATTCAGGAATCGCTTGCCAAACTTCGAGGTCGAATCCGGTGGGTGCCTCACAACTTCAATCCGGCTGACGCTCTTACTAAGGTTGGTAATGCGCATGAGGAGCCCATGATGAATCTTCTTAGAAAGAACACCCTACGGATCGAACAAGAAGAAGATGTCTTGTCAAGAGGCAGGCAGGGCGAGAATCGCCAGAAAGTCAAGGCCTGATGTGCTCGCGAACTTTAAAATTAGGGAGCTGTCGCAGTCATGTGCAGTCCGAACTGCGTCTGCGGTTTGCTTCACTCGCACCTCCGAAGGCCTTGAGCTCAAGTGGATGCGCAGCGGACAAAACAGGTGTCCGGATATCGTAGAGCCATTATACCGTCGGAGCACTAAAGCCTTAACCCCAAAAGCTAAGACACGACGCTCGAACCCTTGGGGAACCCTAAATTCGTGAACCCTTAACTCTGAACCCTAAACCTCAAACCTTCTAGGGCATATGGGAGTTTCCGAAAATAAGGGGTACATTGTCTTGGGGTCCTTATAAAAAGGATCCTACTATTTAGGCTACTATATTGGGGTCCCTATTTTCGGAAACCCCTATATGTGAGAACTCTGTAGATCCCTTGGAAGCCTTCGCTAACCCTTAAAGTCGCAAGATCCTTCTAGGTTGGTGGAGGCGGCTACTCGCTGAAGCGGGCCCTCTTCAACCCGGAGAGCTACGCCAACTCCGAGGCCCTCCCTGGCATTTTGAGGAAACGAAACTTTAGGCTTTAGGGTTTAGGCTTTAGGGTTTAGGGTTTAGGGTTTAGGGTTTAGGGTTTAGGGTTTAGGCTTTAGGGTTTAGGGCTTAGGGTGTGCAATCCTAGATTGCGAACCCAAAACACGAAGCCCGAAACCCAAAGCCGCGGTGCCAAAAGGTCCTCGAATCGGGTCATAGTGTAAAGTGGCCTGATGGTGGTAGTGTGAGAAGCACATGTGGGGGTGATCACGTGCAAGGTCAAACAACAGTTTGCAACATCTAGGAAAACCCAAATCCCAAAGTCATGAACCACACAATCAGGACTGCGTGGTGCGTTCGGATTCGAACAAATCCCCCCTTTAAACGCGAGAAATCTTAAGTCAAACCCCAAAACGCTTGCCTGGCCCCAACCTCCAGACTTCCGGCCCCCCCCTGTCCCCAAACCCCCACACCCTACCAACCCCAAACCCTAAGCCCTGAACCCTCAAGAAGAAATATATAGAAACCCTAAACCCTAAACCCTAAACCCTAAACCCTAAACCCTAAAATTGCTTGTCTTGTACCGCAGCAGAGGCCCGGCCCAGTCCAGCAGCCCACACCCCAAAAATCAAAAGTAGCTCTCAAAAGAGAAAGTCTGCAGGGTTATTGGCAATTCCTTCTTTTCAAGCAAAGGATAAAAGAGAAGTTGCATGTTGGGCGCTGCAGGGTTTTTGCGGTGTGAGCTAGCAGAATTACGAAAGCCAGTGATTTCATAGCAGCAAGGCAAGGATAGAAACAAGTCAGAGCAGGGCAAGGCAGGACACGGAACAAAACAGGAACCTCGCCCAAGACCTCAGCGAGTTTACAATCTTGCCTGACATGGTCGGGTAATCCTTTTGAAATGCATCGTGATGGGGATAAATCACTGCAATTATTGATCTTCAACATTCCATATTGTAGAGTAATGGGTTTAGGGTTTAGGGTTTAGGGTTCACTTTCGAGAGCATTCCGAACGTCGCTCACACCAGCTCCCAACCCCCACCCCCCGGCCCACCGGTCCCCAAGTCAAGTTTCAAAAGGAAAGTGTTTCGCTCAAAACGTTATTGGCACCCAGGCCCCGAACCCCCTCCGGCCCCAGCCCAGCCCAGGCCCAGCCCAGCCAGCCCCCAGCCGAGGACCGCCAATTCCAGAAACAGGTTTCAGTCGGAAAACCTGGTCAAAACGTTTGGGTCAAAACTTATTGGCACCCAAACCCTAAACCCTAAACCCTAAACCCTAAACCCTAAACCCTAACCCCTAAACCCTTAACAATTGCTATAAACCCTAAAGCCAAAAGGGTGGGATGCTGGCGGCCTTCGGAAGCCTCTTCCAGAACGGATGCTCCGCCGCACCGCCGGTGTTCTACATGGCTTCCATAAGGGGTTTTAGGGGTTTAGGGTTTAGGGGTTTAGGGTTCAGGGGTGTAGTGTTTCCGGCTTTAGGGTTTGGGGTTTAGGGTTGAGGGTTTTAGGGGTTGAGGGTTTTAGGGGTTTAGGGTTTAGGGGTTTAGGGGTTTGGGGGTTTAGGGTTGTTCTACGCCGGTTCTAGAAGGACTTGCGGGGTTTGATACGGCTGTACAAGGTCTTCTTTCAAGGGTTTTGCATGGGTTCTCAGGGCTAGTTTTGGGTTTTTGGGGTATAGCGTTTAGGGTTTCTTAGTATCATCATCCAGATCAGTTTTTGGTTTTCGTATTAATTAAGACCAGTACCATGATAAGCACGGTTGAGTTGAAAATGCAACAATCAAAGTTTGGGTGTGTGTTGTGGCGACTGTGTGCGGCCTTCTAGCCACTGATAGTCCGCGCGCCAAGGGAAGACCAGGATCTTCACCTACCCGAGCGTCGATGAGGGAGGCAACGTGACCGCTGCGTCGGTGCCGTCCGATGACGAGCAGAAGCTCTACGAGTACTTGGAGTCGAAAGGCTCGTCTTTCTTTGTGCCGGGTTTGGGTTTAGGGTTTAGGGTTTAGGGTTTGGGGTTTAGGGTTTAGGGTTTAGGGTTTGTTTCGTGGGGTGTTGGTAGTTTTGTAAAAAGGTTTGGGGAGTTTGGGGATGTTTGGGGCTAAGGGCTTGGGATGTTTAGGGTTTCAGGGCAGGCTTACTGTAAGGCTGTAAGGGTTTTGGGATAAAGACATCTCCAAGTTCGGGTTTTAGGATCCTGGGTTTGGGCTGTGGGTCGTGGCGAGCCTGACCCCCCATGTGCAACAACAGGGGTCAGGAACTTAGTTCAAGGAGTTGCATCTGCGTTACCATAGTGGAGACATGTTGTAAGTCATGAGCTTTTCTTCTTCTTGTTATCATTACTACATTACTGGTCAGGACGGCCTTGCAGTCCACAAAGCATATACTGTTTAGGGTTTTCGAGGTTTGGGTTTGGGGGCGTCAGGGTTTAGAAATTTCAGGGTTTTGTTGGAGTGGTGACAAAACTTTTTTTGGGTGGCCAAAACGGGACGCCGAAGCCGTGCAGCCTGTGATGCCTGTGCCGCAAACCCTAAACCCTAAAGCCTAAAACCCTGATAAGGGAGTTTCCGAAAATTAGGGTACCCTATTGGGGTCCTTATAATAAGGATCCTACTATTTAGGGTACTATATTAGGGTCCCCTATTTTCGGAATCCCCCATAAGACGAAGTAGAGGAGTCGAGCCTGGCCTTTGCAGGCTACATCCAGCCGCTCACCTCCGCCTACCTCAGTCGCGAGGCGGGTCGTGAGAGGTAGCCGCTCCAAGGCCCTGAGCTCGCCAAGCACAGGCCCCCATTACACCCTAAACCTTTATAATAGCCCTTATATAGAACTCTTTCAGGAACCCTAAACCCCAAACCCTAAACCCAAAACCCACACTACTACACTTAAAAAAACCCACAGACCACAAGTTGCAATTCTGATAGGGAAGCTCCAGGCTTTCATCGCTGAAGGTATCGGAGGTGAGGCTCCAAGGCAGCTCTTCGATATTCAACGCACGAGAGGGTTTAGGGTTTAGGGTTTAGGGGTTTAGGGTTTAGTGCACCCCTTCCGCACCTGTAACGCCGAACCGATACCCTGAAGGCACCAATCCCCAAATTAAACCTGAATCCCTAAAGCATCCCAAGAGATTTGGAATGACAGGCTAAATCCACTTTTAACTCCAAACCCTAAATCATGAAGAATCCTTCAACTAGATCATTCAACGCCCCATGTGCCTCCGAAACCCTAAACCCTAAACCCAAAACCCCTAAACCCCTAAACCCCAAACCCTAAACCCCAAACCACTAAACCCCAAACCCCTAAACCCCACCCCTAAACCCCTAAACCCCAAACCCCTAAACCCCAGACCTCTGAACCCTAAATCCAAAACCCCTAAACGCCCAAACCCTAAACCCTAAACCCAAAACCCGTAAACCCCAAACCCTAAACCCTAAAGCTACAACCCCTAAACCCTAAACCCTCAACCCAAAACCTCTTAAACCCTAATCCCTAAACCCTAAACCCCAAACCCCCTAAACCCCAAACCCCAAGCCCCAACCCTAAACCCTAAACCCTAAACCCTAAACCCTAAACCCTAAACCGTAAACCCAAATCTCCGTTGAGGCCAGGGACCCCGAGACGAACCAAGCCTTCACCATGGGGGCTGCGACTCGGCGGCCTGTAGTGAGTTCTCCAAAAAGAGCCGTGGTTGAATAGGGTTTAGGGTTTAGGGATTAGGGTTTTAGAGGTTTTAGAGGTTTTGGGTTGAGGGTTTAGGGTTTAGGGTCTACTTTGGGGTGACAGGTTTAGGAGGGTCTTGCACGGCTCTATCCGGGCAATGGGTGGGCTTTGAACAGGTTTGGAAAAAAAGTTGTGTAGGGTTGAGTAGTGGTTGCTAAGGGTCCAACACGGTTTGTGCAAAGGCTATATGTGGGTTTCAAGCGGTTTTATAAGGTGTGACTAGTAGTTTTGTATAGGGGCCTCATGAAATACCACCCCATAACCATACCCATAATCCAAAAAGGGAGTAGATCCCACTTGATGCACTCTCCATGGAGCTTCGAATCCGCCGGCTCCAACCCAAAGACCCGGCCGTGTCACCAGGCCAACAGGTAAGATTGGCCACGGCCTTGGGGATGGGAAGCAAAGTGGACCTTTAAAGCCGAGGGTTACCCCAAACCCTAAACCCTAAACCAAAACCCTAAACCCTTAACTGAAACCCAAAACCCTAAACCCTAAACCCAAACCCGAAACCCATATTCGGTTGACAACATGCAGGCCTCCATCCTTGGTCGCAGACTTCCTCCCCAATCCCTAGCGCCAACCTCAAAGCACGAAGCCTGACACCTGCACCTTCAAATGCCCGAGCTTACACGCTAAACTCCCGCATCCCAAGCCCCAAACCTCTGAAGCTGCTCCCCTACAACCCCCTAAACCCTAAACCCTAAACCCTAAACCCTAAACCCTAAACCCCAAAACAATCAATTCCATAGACATGTTTGAAGAAGCGAAGCGTCCTTGGTCTGACCTGAGGCCGAGGTTGGCGAGCTGATCCAGAAGGACCCAAGCTCGCGATGTCGCATGGGTGTATTGTAATCAGTGTATATACACTCGTGAACGAGTCCATAATGTTTGTATGTATGTATATATATATATACACATACAAAACTTGTTACAACATAGAGTAGTATGTGTACCTTTACACCGTATTGTGCGAGATTGTAATTCAGAGATATAGGGAACTAGAACATCTGAATCTGTATCTGTAATGCGTATCTGTGTGTGTAATTGTATCTATATCTGCATCTATATCCGTATCTACATCTGCAGCTACGCGTGTGCGCATGTATGTACATGCGAGCGCACTACATGGGGCCTGCGTGTACCAACTTTTGGTACAACAGTGACATCTGCCATGCTTTTGTAATCCTGATTGTATTGTCACTGCGGTTGTTAGGATCGCTAAATTGCCACTCTCATAGTTGCCGTTGCGACCATTGCCATTACGGTACATATATGCTCGTATAGAAGCGCTAAAATCCTGGGTGTGAGATCTTGTGAGAAAGTATCCCAGACCTTATGCCTCAGCCGTCGAGGATGCATCGAACTCCGATTGGGTGTCTTGGCTGTTGCGCTTCCTTCTTCTGGATTGGAGTTTGGGGTAGGATTCAAGGTTTAGGGGTGTCGAGATGACCCAACCCGTCCTTGGCCTTGACTTCCTTGTGCTTCGTTTGGGATGGGGTTGCTTCGGGGTTCGCTGTATGCAGCACTTTCTTGTCTTGGGATCCGAAAGCCTAAGTTTGGTGGTGTCGGGCTCTTGGCTTCAATGCTAGCGGCCTAAGCACCCTTCGATAGGCAGGGATGGTCATGTGTTCCATGTACTACAACCTGGCCATGATTCTCAGAACCGCTGGCTGCCGGTATTATCACGTTTGTCACCACCGTCAAGCCGGCTACCGCAATCACCATCCCCATCACCATCACCATCACCATCACCATCACCATCACCATCACCATCACCATCACCATCACCATCACCATCACCATCACCATCACCATCACCATCACCACCATCATCATCACCGTCATCATCATCGTCATCGTCATGTCTCAAGTCCTCACATTCCCAGGCCTGGACCGTAGGTCCTCGTGAACAATTAGTCCAAGGATTCCCTTATAGTCCCCGTATACTTAGACGATAAAGATACTCTGAAACCCGACTGACTTCAGTGAGGCCCCTGAAATAAGCCCTTCAAAATCGCCATCGACAGGAAAAATTCGTCCCGGCCGGTGTGGCGAGCACCTGCAAATCGCACAGGTCCGGTGGTGCCGAAGTCCTAACGCCACTGATGCTAGGGCGTAGGATTTAGGGTTTAGGGGAACCCACCGTGCTAAATCCTATGACTTTAGTTTTATGGTAGACGGGTACCTCGAGTAATGCGGTGTAAGGGTCCCTACTTGGAGGATCATGGGACATAGTGACTAGGGTTATAAATAAGGTAACCATAATTATAACCCCAATTAGGGGACTTAGAACCTTACTTACTAAGTCCCATGATCCTCCAAGTAAAGTTAAATTGCGAGGCCACTTGTGCTTGGTGTTTGGAGAGGTTGATGTTGGGTTTAGGGTTTAGGGTTTAGGGTTTCGGGTTTAAGGTTTAGGGTTTAGGGTTTAGGGTTTAGGGTTTAGGGGCTTAGGGCTTAGGGTTACAGGAGTTCCTGCAACGGGTGCCATAGGGGTTGTAGGTAGTTATCAGCCTTTAAAGCGAGACGAAGCAGGGTGTCTGGATGTTCTGCAAGGGGTTTGCGATTCCTGGGTAGTCACGACTTACAACTCTAAACCCTAAACCCATAGACGAAGTATTGTCATGTGGGTGATAAGCAGTCATAACTATTTCCCTTCAGTAGCCGTTCTCCCGTGAGGCCCCGAGGCTTAAAACACGAGCACCAGACAGCTCTGGTATGGTAATATACGGGCCCTACTAAAAGTTGGGGGGTTCCTTATTAGACCCTATTCTGATTATTAAGGCCCCTATATTCGTGGGCTGGCAAAAGTAGTTCAAAATGTCAACATCCAGGAGGAAGGAGCTGTCGTCCTAGAGGTCCGGAGCCTTGAAAGGAGAAGGCCGCAACCAAACCCAGTAGGAAGGAAGAGCAGAACCCTAAACTTCGAACCCGCAACCCGAAACCCTGAACCCTAAACCCTAAACCCTGAACTCTAAACCCCGAACCCTGAACCTTGAACTCTCTACCGTCTAGTCTAAGTCCGAAGCTCTAAGCCCCGGATCTAAACCTCCGGCAATCGGCTTTGGGGTTTCAGCGTTTCCAGCGTTCAGGGCCTAGGGGTGCGGTTCGGGCCTGAATAGTTAGAATAGGATTTGGGGTATACTATACTATAATTGCAATAAGGAGCCCCCAAAACCCTATTCTGTGGTTCTGGTTCAGGATTTGAGCTTGGGGTTTGGGTTCTGGGGCGGGTTTGGGGTTTGGGTTGAGGGGTCAGGCTTTGAAAGTTCTGTGTTGGGGGTTGGCTTTGAGTCGACGGTTAAGGGTTTAGGGTTTTGGTGCGTGTGTGTGTGTGTGTGTGACGCCTTTTGTGCCCTCGTCAGGTGGTTTGACCGGCTAACATCGGGGAAGACGCTGTCGATAGAGGCGTACAAGGTCTTGAACGACCTCTGAGGCGACGGGACCACATCGATTAACTACTGCAAGTGGACTTTGAACCGGGCTGTCGTCTTCTGGTCATCCGGAGGTTTACGAATACTCAGGTAGGAACATTTGCAATGCTAGCTATAGCCTGCCATGCTTTATGGCGATGGATGATCCTTACAGCTTAGGACGTGTTTTTTGGGAGTTTGGGATCGGAGCGGTCCCTCATGGGCACCGTACGAGATCTGGAGCATTTCTCCGCGAAGGAGCCAAATTTTTGAAGGCTCTTTCGCCCTCCGGGGCACCAGAGAGGGAGGAAGGCCGGGAGGCATGCCCCAAACAGCCTACAACCTGACTAAGACAGCCCCCTCTTATACTCAACCCTATTCTAACTATTAAGGCACCTACGTTATGGGCTGTAGAGGCTTTACTACCATTATGGATGTTTTGAGTGGATTGGACTTTGCCTCCTTCAGGCTTCGTAGAGGCGAAGGTTTTTTCGTGATGCAGGTCTACTGTACACTCTAAGCTGCACCGAGACTTCGCAATACTCTACACCCGAAACCGCCCCGAGCCTCTCACCCCGGACCTTACATCCTCAACCCTAAACCCTAAACACCACAAGCCCCAACCCTAAACGCCAAACTCAACGCACCAAACCTACAGCAAACCTAAACTCCAACCCTAGCCCTGGACCCTAAGCCCCTAACCTAGACCCCTAAACTGGCCCCAAAACCGTCAACCCTATACAAAACCCTAAACCCTAAACCCTAACTAAAGCCTAAGGCCTAGACCCCTGAACCCTAGACCCTAAACCCCAGCCCTAGCCCTGAAGCCTGAATCCCAACAACCGCACTTCCTCCTTTTTTGGGAGCTCTGCTCCCGATCTCCGCTGAGATCCCTTTAGCCCCTCGCAGAGGCTTGTCATCGTGGTGGTAGGGGTAGACATAAATTCGGGTGGGTTTGGGGCTTAGGGTTTGGGGTTATCAGTTACAAGTCAGGCAAACACGGCAATGTAGTTGCAACTGCCCGTGTCTCACAGTTGCGGTACCTAGAGGCTTGCCCTGCTGCTATTTGCCCATGGACCTTCACGTAGACCATCAGAGGAACGTCGGGGTGCATCCTAGGGTTTAGGGTTTAGGGTTTTGGGTTTAGGGTTTAGGGTTTAGGGTTTAGGGTTGCGGGAGGCTAGGGGACAGAGACCGCCCCCACAAGCAAGATTCCCAAAAAGAGAGGGGCAGGGGTTGGGTTGGGCTTGAAGGGTTTGAAGTGTGGGGTTTCAGGCCAGGGTCTCGAAACAATCCCCCCAAAACCCTAAACCCTCAACTCCCTAAACTCCCTAAGCCCTAAGCCCTAAACCCCAAACTCGAATCCTAAACCCTTAAACCCTAAACCCCAAGCCCTTAAACCCCCAACCTCAGAGCCTCGAAGAATCATCGCCAGTCTCAGGATTTAGAGTCTGGGGTTTAGGGGTTTAGGGTTTAGGGTTTAGGGTTTAGGCGTTGGGGCTTTAGGGTTTTAGGGTTTAGGGGGCTTCCCCAGAAGCTAAAAATCAAAGTTAGAGGGGCTCTGAAGAATCAGCTGAGCCCTACTCTATAAACGACATGACAGACCTTACACCCCAAACACAAAGCATGCGCAGAAAGGGCCATCACACTTAAAAAGACAGTAAGCACCTCAAACCCTGAGCCATAAACCTAAACCTTAACGCAAAGCCTTAAACCCGAAGCCTAAAACCCTAAACCCTAAACCCTAAGCCCTTAACCCTAAACCCTAAGCCTCAAACCCTAAACCCTAAACCCTAAACCCTAAACCCTAAACCCTAAACCCTAAACCCTAAACCCTAAGCCCTAAGCCCTAA
>CAJNDV010031351.1:12885-23845 GCA_905221635.1 Symbiodinium sp. CCMP2456 | reverse complement strand
CCGTAGAACCCTAAAGCCCAGCCCTGCCCTAAACCCTAAACCCTACGCCCTAAACCCTAAACCCTAAATCCTAAACCCTAAACCCTAAACCCTACGCCCTAAACCCTAAACCCGAAATCCTAAACCCTAACCCTAAACCCTAAAGCCCAGCCCTGCACCTTGAGCAACGAGCAGGCTGTGCGAGTCTTCCCGCAACCAGGAGGCCCTGCCCGGCTCACTTAGGGTTGAGGGTGTAGGGCTTAGGGTTTAGGGTTTCGGGTTTAGGGTTTAGGGTTCAGGGTTCAGGGTTTAGGGTTTAGGGTTCAGGGTTTAGGGTTTAGGATTTAGGGTTTAGGCCTTAGGCCTTAGGGTTTAAAGTTTAGGGTTTAGGGTTCAGGGTTTAGGGTTTAGGGTTTAGGCCGGGCTTTCGGGGTGCAGGGGTTTAGGCAGGGTTTAGGGTCGAGGGCTGCTTTGGGTTTCGGGTTTTGGGTGTAGGGCCTAGGGCTTTGGGTCTAAGGGTTCCGGGGTTTTAGAGATTGGGATCTCGTACCTGTCATGCGCCGGCTCCAACTTACTACCATTGGGGTTTTGGGCTGTTGGACCTAAACCCCAAAACCCTAATCCCCAAACAACCCGAAACCCTAAACCCCAAACCCCAATCCCCATACCTAAACATCGCTAAACCCTCAACCGTTAAACCCTAAATTCTAAACCCTAAACCCTAAACCCTAAGCCCTAAGCCCAAAGCCCTAAGCCCTGAACCCCAAACACCTCAACACACCTGGAGCCCCAAACCCTGCAAAATTCCAGGTTATGACCCCTCCCTTAAGAACCCAGAACCCACTTTTTTGTAGGTTCTTATTCTCAACCCTAATATGGGATTTATAGGGACCCTACAAGAAAGTAGGTTTTGGGTTCTTAAGGTCAATGATAGGGTATATATCCCATTCAACAACCGCCTTTTTGCATCCTCTGGGTCAACCCTATAAAAACCATGTCAAAAGAAAGCGCCTAGGGTCTATAGGGATTAGGTTTTAGGGGCCAGGGCCTGGGGTTTAGGCTAACAACAAACCCGAAACCGTAAACCCTACACCCTGATATAGAGGCCTTACTAATTACCTGTACTATTTTGGGGGGGCTCCTTATTATAGCTATAGTATAATATACCCCCCAAGCCCGAGTCTAACGATGAAGGCTTCTACATTAATCAACGCAGCCCCCAGCCTCACCACTCAGATCAATGGGCTCGTCGCAGCAAAGGCGGAAGATGATGATGCAGTGAGACCTCCACGTAATGTAGGGGCCTTTAATAACAAGAATAAGGTTTCGGGCTCCTTTATGGTATATCTATAATAAGGAACCCCAACAGTAACATTGGTAAATATTTAGGCTCCTATAGTAGAGAGTGGGTTTAGGGCTTGGGGCTTGTGAGTTTAGGAGTTTAGAAGACCCTAAACCCTAAACCCTAAACCCTAAACCCTAAACCAAGGTTCAGAAGGTTTAGACTTCAGGGGTTAGGGCTTCGGGAATAGGGGTTGCGAAGACGCGGGGTTTAGAGTTTTGGGCTTCAGCTGACAATCTTTATCCTGGGCATCATGGTTAAGTTCTTATACCCCTAAGCCCTAAACCATAAACCCTAAGCCCTAAAACCCTAAACCCAAAGCCCTAAACCCAAAGACCTAAACCCTACACCCAAGGCCCTAAACCCTAAACCCTACACCCCTAAACCCTAAACCCAAAGCCCTAAACACTAAACCCTCCCTGTGGCATTACGTTGAGTCGTTCATGCGTCCGTGCGGACCCCGCCATTCAGGCTCAGGAGTTTTGGGGGTTGGGTTTAGGGTTTAGGGCTGTTCAGGGTTCAGGGTTTAGGGTTCAGGGCTTAAGGTTTAGGGTTTAGGGTTTGATGATGTCATTCCCATATGCTTCTCATCTGACAGGTTCCTGTCTTCGGGATCTGCGTACTGCGCGTCCCACAAGGGCCCCTTTAAGCTGACTATTAAATATTGGGTTCCTTAAAAGTTTTTTTTAAAAATCTGGGGTTGGTAGGGTTTAGGGTTTAGGAGTTACGAGCTTCTTATCTAAACTTTATAAACCCTAACTCAACGGCTCTCACCAGAGCCCCGAATCTCTGACCTCTGTCAAGCCCTAAAAACCCTGAAGCCCACAGATTCTCGAGCATACCGAACCCTACGTAAAGCCTAAACCCCCAAACCCAAACACCTACAGCCCTAAAGAATGCTTTCAGAACCCCTGAGAAAACCCCTATAAACACGCTAACACAAAACCCGTATACACCCTAAACCCTAAACCCGGTTCTAATCTCGCCAGCACCGCCCTGGGGATAATTCTCCCATGCTCGGCTCGATCTCCAGCTCGTGCTCGAAGCGGAAGAGCTTACGTGCATCCCACCTGAGCCGCAAGCCCAGGGTTTGGGGTGTCAGAGTTTTAGTGGTTAGGCGTTTTGCGGTTCAGGGTTTCGCGCCTTAGGGTTTATAGGGGCTTTGGGGTTCAGGGTTGCGCGTTTTCGAGTTTAGGGGTTTAGGGGTTAGTTAGGGCTTATGCTTTACCTTAACATACTATGGGATTTATAGGGACCCTACAAAAAAGTAGGTTTTGGGTTCTTAAGGTAGGGGTTAGTTAGGCTTAAGGGTACAGTGCTTGTGCTTTTCAGGTGCCTTAAGACGCCATGCAGCCCAGACCTGCTGCCCAAGTCCCGAAGACTCAAACCCTAAACCCCAACACCCCGAAACCCTAGCTACTCGGGTTCAGGGTTTAGGGTTTAAGGTTTGGGGTTTAGGGTTTGGGGTTTCGGTTTTGGGGTAACTCTGAAGCCTCGTTTCTTTGCTTCAGCCTCCACCCCTGCAACGCGAGCAGCTCCGCCTAAAGCCCAGGACGAAGTCCGAGGTGTAGTTGACCAGGATCAACCTTGGTTTAGGGTTAAGGGTTTAGGGTTTAGAGTTTAGGGTTTAGGGTTTACGGTTTACGGTTTAGGGTTTTGGGTTTAGGGTTTACGGGGGCTCTCTAGGTTGTGTGGAATCAGGGGCTCAACAGGTTGAAACCAACGGCCCCCTATCCCCTATACCCTACACTCTTCTATGGGCCCTTAACCCTGGGCTCCGCGTATACCCACAATATACCCAGAGAGCCCAATACCCCTTAATTAAAGAATATACCTTAAATCATAATATTACGGCTCCTATAATTTAAGGTATATTCCTCAATTAAGGTAGATTGGGTTCTTTGGGTACCCTACACGTACCCCTACAGGCCCCCAGAACCAACGCCAAAGGCCTAAGGGCCCATGTTAGGGGCCGGCACTTCCAACCCTTGGTGGGGTTCAGGGGTTGAAGCGTCTACCTGGAGGATCATGGGACTTAGTAAGTAAGGTTATAACTACCTTAATGGGGGTTATACTTACTTATAAGTATAGTTCCCTTTTTTATAACCCTAGTTACTAAGTCCCATGATCCTCCAAGTAGTAGACGGATGTAGAGTAGCAAGAGTAGTAGTAGGGGTAGTGGGAGCAGTAGGAGTCACAGCAGCATAGTAGCAGCACAGGATAGAGGCTTCTTGCTATCTTCGTAAGATGTGCAAACCCGAAATCCGAAACCCCTGAAGCGTAGCACCGGGATACCCGAATCCCCCACAGCACCGTGTAGCAGCCTTCACAGTAGCCCCTATAGCAAACCGATCCTAAGCCTTATGCAACCCTAACCCCGAAAAGGAAGCCCCAAACTCCAAACAATTACAGCGAGGCTTATGGTAACCAGTCGTAGACTGTAAAACGAACACCCATAAAAACCACCCTAGAAGTTAACCGCGAAGCCCTAAACCTCAACCCCTAGAAACCCTAACAACACCCCAGACCCTATAATCCACTCTATCAACACCAAACACCCTAAAAAAACCTGCAACCCTAAACCCTAAACCCTGCAGGTTAAGCCCTAAGCCCTAAACCCTAAACCCTAAATCCTAAACCCTAAACCCTGCAGCTTAAGCCCTAAACCCTAAACCCTAAACCCTAGCCCCAAACCCTAAACCCTAAGGTCTGCACTCCTGGGCCCCCTGCATCTGAGAGTGCCGGGCTCGAAGCGGCACCTGCTTGAAGTCCAAGATCTCGATCTCGGCCAGGGCTTCGGTTTAGGGTTTAGGGTGTAGGGTTTAGGGTTTAGGGTTTAGGGTTGAGGGTTGAGGGTTTTTTTTAACGTGTAATGGGCGCCCCAACTGAAGCTCCAGCCACCAAGGGCCTACACAGGTGAAACATGCAGATCATGGGCAGAATCATGTACATCTCAGGGTTTAGGGTTTAAGGTTTAGGGTTTAGGGTTTAGGATTTAGGGTTTAAGGCTTCGAGTTGAAGAAGGTGTTCCTTTGAGGGGTTTAGGGTTTAGGGTTTTACGGTCTGGGTTTAGGGTCTAGGGTTTAGGGTCTAGGGGCTTCCTTTAAGGGTTTAGGGTTTAGGGTCTAGGGGGTTCCTTTAAGGGGCTAGGGTTTAGGATTTAGGGTCTAGGGGCTTCCTTTAAGGTTTTAGGGTTTGGGGTTAAGGGTTTGGGGTTCAGGGTTTAGGGTTTAGGGTTTGGAGTTAAGGGTTTAGGGTTTAGGATTCAGGGTCAAGGGTTTTGGGTTTAGGGTTAAGGGTTTAGGGCTTAGGTTTTAGGGTTAAGGTTCTTAGGATTCAGGGGTTCCTTTAAGGGTTTAGGGCTGCTAGTTGAAGAAGGGGTTCCTTGAGGGGGTTCAGGGTTTTGGGTTTAGGGGTTCCTTTAAGGGTTTAGGGTTTAGGGGTTTAGGGGTTCCATGAAGGGTGCTACGAAGGTTTAGGAGTTTGGGTCGCGGGTTTAGGCTTAGGGTTTAGGGTCGAAGGTGTAGAAGGCCAGGGCTCAGAGATGAAGGCGTGGAAGGTTGGGGTTTAGGGTATCATGGCTTTAGGTGCTTTCTAGTTCAGGATTCCGGGTTTTCGGTTGCAGGGCTTCAGTAAGGCCTGAGCCCTAAAGCCTAAACACCAAACCCTAAACACTACACCCTAAACACCAAACCCTAAACACTACACCCTAAACCCTAAACCCTAAACCCTAAACCCTAAACCCTAAACCCTAAACCCTAAACCCTAAACCCTAAACCCTAAAGATGGTTTTAGGGTTTAGGATTTAGGGTTTAGGAATTAGGGGTTCGAGTTATGATTTACTCAGGTCCTGACCGACAAGGCCGCCCCTCCGCCAGGAACCGGCCTCGCAGGCGTTGTAGGCTCCGGGGCTCGGGGCAGTTTGGGGTTTATAGGGTTTTTTCAGTTTTAGGGTTCGGGGGTTTTAGGGTTTCGGGGTCTAGGGTTTTTTTCGGTTTTTTGGGTTTCGGGGTTTAAGGAATTAGCTTTAGACCGTTTAGAGTTTTAGGGTTTAAGGGTTAGGGTCTCGGGGTTGAGGGGATTAGGCTTTAGAGTTTTAGGGTTCGGGGGCTTTGGGTCTCGGGGTTTTGGGGGGTAGCAGCTTAGGGGTTAGGGTTAAGTTTTAGGATTCCGGGGTGAGAAAAGAAGACGTTTCAGGATTTAGAGTGGGCAGTTCATGGTCTAATTTCGGTATGGGGCATTGGGTCAAGAACCCCAAAACGAAACCCTCAAACCCAAAGTGCCTCAGCTTTCTGCAAGAAGACCTGAAGTGTCTCGTCCGTGCGTTTAGGGTTTAGGGTTTATATGGCTTGCAGCCACCCTAAACCCCAAAACCCGAAACACAGACTTAATCCTATTGGTTCCCAGAGAACCCAATACACCTTAATTAAGGAATATACTTTAAATTATTATAGGGGCCTTAATATTATGGTTTAAGGTATATTCCTCAATTAAGGGGTATCGGGTTCTCTGGGCGAGGCAACTGGAGCCCTAGGGCAAGGCTCGCTCTCCACCTCCCAGTCCTGAGGGCTTTGCGCGTATGTCTGGATGGGCAGGTTCTGCGGGAAGTGAGGCTCTACCTGCCAATCTTTTGTGGTTTAGGGTTTAGGGTTTAGGGTTTAGGGTTTAGGGTTTAGGGTTTAGGGTATCTGTCAACCCTAGTCACAAGGTTGGATACTCAGCTGACAGCAGCTACAGAGAACAATTGGTCATAGATTCGGGGGCACTGATACAGACCTAAAGTAGTAACGATCCTTACTAAGAGGAGCTCGAAATACTAAGATACGATAGGGGCCTTAATAATTAGAATAGGGTTTGGGGGACCCTTGTACTATAAGTATCATGAGGAGCCCCCAAAAGAGTATAGGTGATTATCTAGGCCCCTATATCACGCCCAGTTATGAACATGGCCAACAACAGACCCCAACGGCCGGCTGTCGACCCCCGGCTTGCAGACCAGTATTCAAGGAACAAGGCCGAAAACAACCCTGAACCCTAAACCCGAAACCCCAAACCCGAAGCCCTAAACCCTAAACCCGCTAGGGGTTAAGATAAGCTCTTGGGGGCTTGCAGGGCCCAGGGTGCAAGGCTTTTGGCCTGCAGGGCTTCGGGCTTGGGATTTGTAGGCTTTAGGGATTTTAGGCTTTAGGGTTTAGGGCCTCTGGCTTATCCTTTTTGAATGTCATTAGGTGATACCATTGTACCTTAGTTGTGAGGAACATTAAGGAATCAGAAAGCGGGGTGGGCTCTTGAGGCAACAATGCTTGCATGAGAACGAAAGTCTTCAACAGCATGGCTACGAAAGAACAGACGCAGCTTCTTTATCCAGGTGCTTTGGGCCCATGTATGTCTGCGATGCCGAAGTCGCTGCGAAATACTTAGAAGTGGTTGCCTAAACCCCAAACCCTAAACCCCTAAACCCTAAACCCTAAATCGTAAACTGGTAGGGATGAGGCAACAGTTCCAAGTACCCAACACCTGCTTACGCATGTCGAGCACGTCTGTGTATCTTTGGAGGTGGCTGTGCGTGGTAATTACATACATGCCTGCGGGCGTTGATGAACCAATGTGTTTACACAGACATTTCAGATGGTAACAGACGGAAGAAAACATGCACGCATGCACGAACACGTACACACATGCACAGATAAATGCATAAGTATATGTTACATACATATATACATACATACATACATATATACATACATACATACATACATACATACATACATACATACATGCATACATGCATCCATGCATGCATACAGACATTACATACGTACATACATGCATACATACATACATACATACATACATACATACATACATACATACATACATACATACATACATACATACATTACATACAGGCATATATACATACATACACACACTCTAGCTAAAACAGTAATATATTAATTCATTACATTAAACTGCGTTACATTGCATTACATTGCAGTGCGATGCACTGCCTTGCATCGCATTGCATTGCATTGCATGGCATGCACTACGTTACATTACGTTACCGTACTTACATGACATCTGTTGCAGACAAAGGAGGTGCTAAATCGTTAAGCACATGAAACAGACGGCAGTCGAAGCAAAGCAGGCAACGCAGCATCCGCTTGAATTGTTCAAGGGCAACTGAACCCCGCACCGTGCCTGTGGGGGTGGGTCAGCCGGCATGTAGCCATCTGCCTGGAAACCAGTGGTAGACGATTTGACTCGTTGCTTAAGCTTGGGTTAGCAGATGATGAATGAGCCCTGCCCTGCAAACATGAAGCCCTGAGTCTGCATGTAGACCTCTCGTTCTGGAATGGCGTGAAGAGTAGGATTCTGGCGACGATCCTATTTTAGGGCAGCATGTCAACCAAGGGACTTCATGAAGGGTTTTAGGATGCCTAGAAGTTGTGCTGGCATTTTGGTTGGAGTAGTCTTCGGAATCAGGCTGCACTATTTGGGGCACGAGTGCTGTGAGTTTAGCAACAGGCATTGGACTGGGTTCGTGAGAAAAAAAGGCCATACTATTGTTAGGTCATAGCATTTCCCTAGTATAATAAGGCCTTAAAAGTTGGAAGACAGCTTCAGGGATTCGGGGCTATGACATGATGGTATTAGATACTATTACTAAATAGTCAGGCTCCTACAGCATTCAGGGACTCTGAACAGACGTCGGTGGCACAGAGTTAACCCTTAAACCCGATACACACTAGAACCACAAACCTTAAACCCTAACGTCCCCTTCCAACAAGCGCAGCGCAAGAAACAAACATGGAAAAACACTCAGAATCCTGATCATCATCATCATCATCATCATCTTCATCATCATACGTTTAACCCTAAAGCCTAAACCCTCAATTCCAAGCCCTTTGCCCTACAATCTTGAGAAATTGGGCCTGGATCTCGAAGCAAAGCTCCTCCGCAGGATGACCATCCTGGAACGACCGAGCTCGGAGCTCAAAATGTAATGTAGGGGCCTTACTAATTGGAATAAGATTTTGGGGTTCCTTATTATAACCATAGTATGATATACCCCAAACCCTATTGTAATTATTAAGGCCCTCATATAATCGGGCTTTAAGGCTTTAACAAACAGGCCGGAGATTCAGATGGTTGTCGCGCACAAACGGACGTGGGCAGGAATGTGGCTTAGGGTTTAGGGTTTAGGAAGAAGGTGATAGAAGGTATACGGTTTCTATTGCTGGCATCCTGTGATCAAAAACCGAAAGTATGCACTCACCGGTTTGCCTGAGGAGCCCCATAGTATACACCAACATGACCCGAAAGCCCAAACCCCAAACCATTCCCGAAACAAATCCTACTTGGAGGTCCACAGGTAGTTATAGGCGGAGTTATAGGTCCTTGAATACGGGTTAGAACTACAGTTGTCCTACTTATAACCTACTGAGAACCACCCACGAACCACCAAGAGCGTAACCGGGAAACTGACTGAAGAAGTGCCTCGCAGCCTCTTGCTCCAGCAACCCGAAGAGGATCTCGCAGCAACTGGTGTGTAAACCCCACATTGCCAAAACATGCTCTTCTTACATACGAGTATGTTATTAGGTATAGTATATTATCGTGTATGGTCGTACGTTTTCGTATAATCTCATATAACCTAAACCGCTCCCTTCAGCACAATCCCTCCTTCAGCATCTCCACACGGACGGGACAGGCATACCTCTTGGCCTCAAGGAAGACAGCATCGGCAGGATCCGAAATTTAGGGCTTAGGGTTTAGGGCGTAGGGCTTGGGGTTTCGGGTTTCGGTTTAGGGCTTAGGTTTCAGGTTTAAGGCTTAGGGCTTGTGGCTTCGGGTTTGAGCAAGGCTCAGGGTTTAGGGTTGCGGCGGGATCTAGGCAACGGGCTTCGGGCTATGGGCTTCGGGTTTAGGGCTAAGGGTTCCGGGTTTAGAGTTTTAGGGCTTGGGGTTTAGGGCTTCGGGTTTGGAGTTTTAGGATTTAGGGTTTAGGGCTTAGGGGGCAAAGGGGACAGATGAATGGGAGAAAACTGGTAGTACAGACAGGCACAAAGATAAGTCACAGTAACAGGATGGATAAGTCTTGGCGTATCGATCGCGACTGTGATCATCGTTAAATGAAACTAGTTTAATTTCGGGGGCTTTGGAGTTTGAAGCTCGCAGCGCCGTGAGAACTCTGAAGAGCGATAGTGTGCATTGCAGAGATACTGCTCACGAAACTGAAATTAAAAGGAGAGATCTTACTCCAACAAGATGAATGGGCAGTGACAGTTCCGCCTGCAGCGAATCCGCACGCCAGAGCAGATGCAAATCACGAGTGTGCATTTCCTAATCCACGGCATCCCAAACCCCCGGATCCCTAAACCTCAACACTCCAACCCTCAACATCAGCAACAGGCGTCCCGAGTGCCGGACCTCCAAGGGACGGAACCTTACTTGGAGGATCATGGGTCTTAGTAAGTAAGGTTATAACTACCTTAGTTGGGGTAATGATTGCTTATAAGTATAGGTTACCTTATTCATAACCCCAGTTACTGAGTCCCAAGATCCTCTAAGTACAGTCGTGGAAGACCGTGGACACGGGTCTAGGGTCCAGCGTCAAGTCGTGGGATGACTCATGCAGTGGCATTTTAATTAGAATAGGGTTTTGGGCTCCTTTAGAGTGTACTCACAATAAGGAGCCCTGTGAAATAATGTAGGTCATTCACTATTCAGGCTTCTATATTCAGAGTATAATCACATTAAGGAGCCCTGGGAAATAATGTAGACCCTAAACCCTAAACCCCCCTAAACCCTAAACCCCAACTCAGAACAGTTAGCACATGCTAGAACAGTTCTGAGGTCTTCTAAAACTGCTGCTCTGATACTACGAAGAGGACGACGACCACAATGAAGCTCAATGTGGTGCAAACTGGGACTGTAAGGGTCTTAATGATTCGAATAGGGTTTGGGGGCCCAGTATACTATAAGCAGAATGAGCAACCCCCAAAAAAATATTGGTAATCATTGAGGGCCCCTACATTACGGTCGCGATTGCTTTCATCCTTCATCCTTTTCAGTCGCACTTGCTGCTGTGGTTCCGGTTACTACTGCTAGCTTTGGCATTGCATTGATGTACAAATGCCTTTCTACCAATGGTCTTGATGACATCAAGTGATGGTGAAGATGATGGTGCTGCTGTGGTGATTCAGCGGCGATGGTGATCATGACCACCGTAGTTGCTGACTGCTGGTGCTCTTGAGCTAGTGACTCTTTATCCTGATACACTCATTGCCAATTATTGTGTGAGTTCGCTTGGCATCGACGGGAGGGGTCTACGTTTCTGTTCATGTTCTGATGTTCGACCGTCCCTGTCTCCCTTCCTGAGTCCTTCCGAGCGTTGAACACTCAAAAGCAACAGATGACTTCCTTCCAGAAGTTACCTCTACAGTACGCTATTGCATCTCACAATACTATCGCAAGCCCTAACATCTACACTCTGAGCCCCAACCCCTAGACGCTGTTTTTCTGCGGGTTCTTCTCTGTGGTGCCCGAGACCACTTCAGCTGTCCGGCGACGAAGGCTTAGGGCACATGCACCCTAAGCCCTGAACCCCTAACCCTAAACCCAAAGCCCTGAACC
>CAJNDV010031351.1:0-12785 GCA_905221635.1 Symbiodinium sp. CCMP2456 | reverse complement strand
CCCAAAGCCCTAAACCCTAAACCCAAAGCCCTAAACCCTAAACCCAAAGCCCTAAACCCCAAGCCCTAAACCCCAAGACCTAAACCCCAAGACCTAAACCCTAAACCCTAAACCCCTAGAGCCCTAAAGAGAACCCAAGACTGGTGCCGGCCAGAGGCGTGAAGTGCAGGAACGTTGAGCTCTGAGGTGGCAGAGTTCCCTCCAGTGGTGTGACAGACAAGACCTCGGAGAATTCGGAGGACTACATAGGGTTTAGGGTTTAGGGGTTTAGGGTCTAGGGCTTAGGGGTTTAGGGCTTAGGGGCTTAGGGTTTAGGGTTTAGGGCTTAGAGTTTTGGGGTTTAGGGTTTCAGGCTCAAGGTTTAGGGTTTAGGGTAATAAAGGACGACGTAGGGTCCAGGGAGGCTTCTAGTTCATGAAATCCGAGGACGTGTGTGTGGGATGTTGGAGTTTTCAGGTTGTACTTGGAGGTTCCTGGGTAGTTATAAGTGGGGTTATACGTCCTTTCATATGGGTTATAGCTATAGTTATCCTACTTATATCCTTACTTATGACTACCCATGAACCTCCAAGTAGAGCTGAAAGGTGTAGGGCTTATGGGTTTAGGGCTTTGTGGTCTTTCGGGCCACTCGAAAGTTGTTGAATAGAATGTGTCAAACCAGGTTTCGGGACTTGGGGTCGGGAGGTTTAGGGTTTACGGGGTAAGAGGTTTATGCAAGCAGTCACTGCGGACGGCGCAGGTGAGATACACACAAGGATCTCTACAACGGACTATCGGTAAATGTAAATTGCACTCCTAATCAGCATGCTGCGTGCTTGGAGCACATGTAAGCGTTCGAAACAAAAGTAGGATGTACAGCACGCATAGGAGGTTTAGGGTTCCCTGGAATGACGAAGACACACTCCCGCCTTTAAACATCTACGACCGCTCCTTTAAAGGAGACTTACAGAACTGCCCAAACCTTCATCTCCTGGACCCAGAACCCAGAACCCTGAACCCCTAAAAATTCCTAAGCCCCTGAACCCTAAACCCTAAACCCCCCAAAAATCCTAAGCTCCTGAACCCTAAATGCTAAAAATTCCTAAGCCCCTGAACCCTAAACCCTAAACCCTAAGCCCCTAAGCCCTAAACCGTAAACCCTAAACCCTAAACCCTGAACCCTACATCCGAAACCTGAAACCTGGGACTCGAAGCCCTGAGCCCTACCCATAGGCGCCATAGCAGTTCCTTTTTGGGATTACCTAGTAGGATTCTATGTATGAACCGTTTGGGGTTTAGGGTTTAGGGTTTAGGGTTCTATGGGGCCCATGGGCAGAGAGCAACGAGTTCTCCTTGCTTGGACCCGCGCTTCGAAGTCGTAGTTCTCCGCGTTGTGCCGCAGCAAGGTCGAGAGGTCTACGCCTGTCTCGCGCCAAAAACGGTGGGGAATGGGTGAGGCGTTAGGGCCTTAGGGCTTTCGGGTCTCAGGCTCTAGGGCTTTAGGGCTTTGAGGATCTGGGGTTCAGGGTTTTGGCGTCCTATACTCTGCACCCTAACCCTAACAGCCCTAACCTCAAAATTCGAGTCCTAAAGCCATCAAGCCCGAGTCCATCGGTGCAGGTTCAGGTCCACCCCTTTACAGAGTCCGTAAAAACAAGAAGTGTACCGAACCTCTATTCGAGCCCATGCACAAGCCCGGGCAGGACCCAAAAAGAAGGACTATCTGAATCACTGGCCTGAGCTTGGAAAGCAGATTAGAAGCTAAAATGTTGCCGAAGTGAGGTTGTCTACTATAATGCTACCATAACCGATGTCCGCCGATCAGCTAAGCAATGAAAGCATGACATACATTGTCAAACCCTGGAATGCCCCTATACAAACCCATTAAAAACCTTCTGACAACCCTACAACGCCCTTGTACAATTGCAAGACCCTGTATGTTGCCCCAATAGGAAACTCCTAATAATAATCCCCCAATATATAGAGGCCTTAATAATTAGAACAGGGCTTGAACGTACATTATATGCGATAGTTATAATAAGGAACCTATTGAAATTAGTAAGGCCCCTACATTTAACCCTAAACCCTAAACCCTAAATCCTAAACCCTAAACCCTAAACCCTAAATCCTAAACCCTCAACCCTAAAACCCTAAACCCTACACTCACCGGGCCCCGGGCGCCAGGGGGCGGGGACACCTCCGGAGTTCGTGAGCTCGACAGGCTGCACCACGCCTTGCTCCACACCTGCAGCGAAGATTTAGGGTTTAGCGTTTAGGGTTCAGAGTTTAGGGTTTAGGGTTTAGGGTGTAGGGTTCAGGGTTTAGGGTGTAGGGTTGAGGGTTTAGGGTTTAGGGTATGTGATACCAAAAACCCCGACGTGACTTGTGTTCGTCAGTCGAACTGGACTGGCACCACGAAGCAGGGACGGCAGCATCTGCACTAAAAAATACGAATGCATGTCGAAGTTGAAGTGTACTGAGCATTGCACTGAGGTCTAGACACACTGAGCACTTGCAACTCTGTCGGTCACTTCTGTGTGGGCCCGCTTTGCGAGCCTCCTGGCTGCCTAGGAACCCCAAACCCTGAACACGAAATCACATACAAACCCCTAAAAAGCCCGATTTAAGGTTTCGGGAACCCTAAAACCCCAAACCCCATGAAACAACTATCTGACCAAACCGGCTCCCTTGTCGCACCTAGAGGCACCGGCTGCAGTGACACGACCGACGAGCGCACCGACAGGCACCCGACCTGTCACATTGTACTATCTGGCGTCACGAGTTTGATTTTTCATATTTTCCAAGATTAATAAGTACCGGAAAACACAGTCCAAGGGTTTAGAAATAGGGTTTTAACAAAGACAACCTGTTTAGCGGTTTGATAAAGCTAACCTCTAGCAGCTAGGAGCTGTCACCATTATCCATTTCGGGTTGTCACCTGAACCAGTATCGGATGTCGAGCGATGTTTCGTGACGGCTGTTGCACTAAGTCACCAAGCTTCGGGATCTACTCCGTGGAGACGTCGGGCTTCGGATTTGACTCTGCTGGGGTCTTGCCCGAGATTGCCTCGGGGGGGAGGGGGGGGGGGAAGGGGCCCTAGCCGTCAAGTTCTTGTTGTGCACGCAGCACAAGTCTGAGGTTCACATGTGGTCGGCAATAGTTACGACTACTTGACAGAAACAATGCTACTGCACTAGTAACAGCCTAAGTAACACCACATCGCAAATCTGAATCTACACGAAGACGTCCTGCCATTGCTGAAGCATCGGCAGCTGAACTGAAACATAGCAGTAGCCCCCAAGCCCTAAACCCTATCTCATGATAAGGGCCCAACACAGGGGGATCTCTGGTCTCTAGAAATCATCTGGCCCACCTCCTCCCAGAACCTTTACTGATTTGACTTCAATCCCCAAACCCAGGTAGAAGTCCCAGAATCCGAGTCCTTGTGAACAAGTAAGCATCTGAAAGCCAGTCAACGCCAGACCCTATACACCCTAAATCCCCATCCCCCTAAACCCCTAAACCAACTATAAACCCTAAACTTCCCTAGGGTTTAGGGTTTAGGGTTTAGGGTTTAGGGTTTAGGGTTTAGGGTTTAGGGTTTAGGGTTTAAAGATTCCCTAGAACCTAAATCTCTAACCCGCCCCCTGGACCCTACGCCCTAAACCCGCAAGAGCCAATCTGCGCCGGATGGGCGCTTGGTGCAACGCTGTGGCCCTTCAGATATAGTAGCACCGACCGGCCATCCAGCACCTAAGAGGTGTTGGGAACTTAGTTTTTGGGGTTTGCAACTTGCTTTAAGCTACCATTCATGGGGGGTCTGTCGTACTTAATCGGGTTTCCATGGGTTTCTTTGTCATGGTAACTTAAACTAAGTTCTTTAACAAGACCGGAGTCTAAGAGGTTTAAAACTCAGGGCTTTGGGGCTTCAGGGCTTCAGGTCTGAAGCTCGTTAGGGTTTAGGGTTTAGGGTTTAGGGTTTAGGGTTTAGGGTTTAGGGTTTAGGGTTTAGGGTTTAGGGTTTAGGGTTTAGGGTTTGGGGGGACTGGGGTTCAGGATTTCAGGGTTCGGGGCTTCAGCGTTTGGAGTTTTCGGCTTAATGCAGGCTTCAGGGTCTACTTCGAAGGGTGCCGACTGTGTTCGGGGTCCGGTCCCTGAGGCTCCATGTGCCTGTATCGTATACACTATGGCCGAAAAGTACCCATGGAGGAGCCCCTTCAAGGCCTAAGGGGCCTAAGTGTATACTATTTGGGCACATGGAGCCTTCAGGGCGTTCTTGTAGCATAGCGTGCTTTCGCTTCGAGGCAAGCTGGGAAAAAGAGTAAACCCGAAAACCCACTTCAAAAAACCAACAACACTGAAAAGCCCTATAAGAACTAAAAAACTAAAGACCTAAACATTGCACCAGCAAGCTAGACCTTGAACCCGTCAAGATGACCCTGACACCTTCGTGTTGCAGCATTGCTGCACACCCTGCCGCTCTGTCGAAATCAACGCAACATGGAGGATTGGAAAGATCTCCCACATTTTTCTTGCATCTGTATGGTGCAGCTCCTGGCGAGCGGTGGCCTTGCCACAATTTCGTTTTACCAGAACCGCCACGGTATGCCACGGTACAGATCAGGGTGCCCAAGGTGAAGAATCCACGTGCCGAATATCTTCTGCCCGCCATAAGAGGCTGCGCACCTTTCCACAACGGTGGGTGCGGCCTGGAACCAGCAGCCCGTGCGGTGCAGCGGTTTCTATATAGAACCCAGAGAGCCCAATACCCCTGAATTAAGAAATACACCTTAAATCAAAGTATTAAGGCCCCTATATACCCTAAACCTTAAACCCTAAACCGAAGGTATATACCTTTAACTAAGGTATATTGGGTTCTCTGGGATAGAAGGAGGGATCTGGTGAACGCGGTTTCCTGAATCCAGCAGCTGATTGAGCATGGAATGATGAAAGAGCACGGTTAGGGTTTAGGGTTTAGGGTTTAAGTGAGCTACCCCCACTTCAATTGCCACGGTCATGCACCGTTTGGGGTTTAACGGCTTGGGGCTTCAGGGTTTAGGTCCTTTAGGTTTGAGGCTTTGAGGGTTAGGGGTTTAGGGGTTTAGGGCTTACGGGGTTTAGGGTTTAGGTTTACGGGACGGGAATTTGGGCTGCCATGCCATGATGCCTTGTCGGAACCCCTCAGAAAATGAATGTACCCGATATCGTGAGTTAAGGCTGTTAAGGGCTCTACGTATATCAGTTGTATATGGCTCAACTCGGACGTTGTGGTGTCTCTTGGGTCGTTACAGAAGAAACCATACAAATGGTTGGAAGCATCCCCTTCCAAACAGACCTGCGTGCAGAGTCACCCAACACTCTCCTTCTCTGAATATGCCGTATTATTCGCAATTCGCAAGTGTATACTGGTTTGCTGTCGGCGTTTACGGCAAATGTCGATACGAAGACTCAGGTGGCAGTGGACGGCTTGTCAATAATACAGCAGCAAAGACTGAGACGAGCGTCACGACGAACAGTACCAAAAAAAAACGATCTACGATGCTGTTGGTTGTCTTTAGCTATTCGCGCCTGAACTTTTTCTCCAGGGCACATTGAAGACGACTGGGAGAATATGCGTCCCGATGCTGTGGTGGTGGTACGTAAACTTGACCTGAGCCGCTTTACTTCACGCAACAGCAAAAGTTGGACAGATGCGGACTATGTCTGCAAACGCAAGCTGTCAGGAGTCTAGCCATGATATACGTCATGCGAGACTCCAATTCATTCTCGGACCACAGTGTGGAGCCGCAACCCCGCAGCCTAACAACAGGCTGGAAAAAGCGCAGCGCAACAGTCCTGATGTCGTAGTTGTTAAAGGCCACTATACACACGAGCCCTATGTAACTGAGCTCCTGCGTGACAAATCTTGCCCAACTGCCTGGCAACACAAGAAACGCATCTCGAACATAGGGAGCATAGAGGCCGCTGCCGAGGTGCAGGGTTAAGCTGGGTGCACCTGCAGACCTCGTCCACCAAACCCCGTAGCAAGGCTAAACCTTACAGTAGCCCTGGTGGGTCCCTAAGGAACCCGTAGAGGAATCCTGAAACTTTCTGTTTTGTGATCAGAGCCCTAACGCTCAACGAATCCCCATGACACCCCAAATACGCAATAGCAAAACAACCCACCCCAAACAAGACTTCTTCACGGATGAAGAAAGTTCTCCAGTTTGGACCAGACGTTCCTGGGCCCGCGACATGCAAGAAGTCCCCGGGGGGGATCGCACCGCTGCGAGGCTGAATATCGTACACACCGTGCTCCTCCACCTTAGAAGCTCCACTATAATAGCTGAGGATTGAGGGTTTAGGGTTTGGGGTTTAGGGGGTTTGGGCTTTCTGGTTTAGGGGTTAAGGGTTTAGGGCTTACCTTAAGAACCCAAAACCTACTTTTTTGTAGGGTCCCTATAAATCCCATGTTAACCTACAAAAAAAGTGGGTTTTGGCTTCTTAAGCTAGGGACTAATAAAGCTTGATAGGCCGAGGCTTAGCCCAAAGTGACCGGGCTACCCGGCCCAGCTGAAGTGCGCCTCGCGCTCATCCACCAGGGCCTTCTCGTCGCACCTGCGTTTATTATATCGTCTTCGGAGGTTTAGGGCTTAGGGTTTGGGAGATCCCAAACCGTAAGCCCCGAACCGTAAAAACAAAAAAACAGTAAAACCTAAAATCTAAACCCTAGACCCTAAAACCTGAAACCCAAACCCTAGCTGAACCCTAAACCCTAGCACTTAGGGTTCGGAGATCAGGGTTCCGGGCTCCAGGCTTCAAGATGCTTCGAGTCTCTTAGGATCTCAACTTCCTGCACACAAAAACCCTTAGCATCAAAATAGCCCAAAAGCCTTATATAATAGGGTCTTTGGGCCCAAAAGCCTTAAAATATGAGGCCTTTGAGGGTAAGGGAAAGGTTTAGGGTTTATAGGCCTCGGAAAAAAAAACAGAAAAAACAAAAGCAATGACTGGCCGGACAAACCTTAAGACCCCAAACCCCAAACCGAGGGCTCACCAGTACGGGACGTTCTCCAGATTCAGGTTCTCTGGCGTCTGGAAGGAAAACCTCGGCTGCAGAGACTAATGTAGGGGGCCTTAACAATTAGAATAGGGTTTTGGGGTCTACTATAGCAATATTAACATAAGGAACCCTCAAAGTAGTATAGGTAATTATTTACGCCCCTATATTACTGCATGCGTGGCTTGGACTCACGGTGGCGGGTAGGGTTGAGCAAATCAGTAACACTGATCACAGGCAATAGTACCGGTACTGACAATACTACTTGTAACAGATACCCTAAACCGTATGCCTTAGTAGAGATGGCCCCAGGAATGGCTGTATAGCCTTAAACCCGAAGCCCGAAACCCTAAACCAAACAAACCCTAAACCCTAAACCTCAAACCCAAAACAACCTTAGACCACAAAAAAAAACTAAAAACCCCGATGCGAACCCTACACTCACCCCCTGCCCCCCGGCCCCCACCATCCCAAACCGCCTTCAACTACCTAAGCCCTAGCAGGCCCGAGGTTCGCAGGTTCGAGGGCTCCGGGCTGCCCTCGAACTCCTCAAACCTAGACCCTTGCACCTCAAAGCAATCTTATGATTTTGGGGCTTAAGCTATAGTTGTAATAGGTTATGAAATGGGATGGTAAGGATAGAATGTGGGCTCTAGGGGTAGATTTTTGAAGTTGGGGAAAAGTGTTCTAAGCACTTTGTATTGGCAATTACCAGACAGGAAACCCTGACCTAATCCCTAATCTCCAGAAAAACCTCCAGAAAACCCTTAAGGCAAAACCCATCCATCCATCCATCAGTCCGTCCATCCATCCATCCATCCATCCATCCATCCGTCTGCCCATCCCTCTATCTGTCTTTCTGTCTATCTGTCTGTTGATATATCTATCTACCTATCCACCTGTGCACCTGTCTACCTATATGTATTAACGCCACTCACAATAACAAACACTACTAGTGGTATTACTATTGGTCTTGGTCTTTGGTATTGGTCTTCGATATGGGCATTGGTATTAATCCTCGCTCTTGACCCAGATCTTGGTCTGGGTCCTGGCACTAGTAGTACTAGTCTTGGTATTCGTGTTAGTTTTATAGTGTTAGTATCAGCATTCGTTGTTGTATCCGTTGTTGTATTAGTTTTTTTGGTTTTCGTTTTTGCTAATCCTAATACCAGCATGAGGATGAGACTGGGTCTGAGTGTGAGTAAGTAGTACTTAGAGGATCATGGGACTTAGTAACTAGGGTTATAAATACGGTAACTATACTTATAAGTAGTTGCAACCCCCATTAAGGTAGTTGTGACCTTACTTACTAAGTCCCATACTCCTCCAAGTAAGTAGTACTGTATGCCTGTGCACCAGGTCCCCGAGCCGGATCGGCAGGTAGCCAGGATTGGACAAGGCCAAGTAAACGACGGTCGGGCCTCGGGGGAGGGCTGGGGGGCCTAAACCCTAAACCCTAAACCCTAAACCCTAAACCCTAAACCCTAAAACCCTAAAACCCTAAACCCTTGGGGGGCGTGCGCCACCAACTCGATCGTCGCGATGCTTTGCAGGGAGGGTTTAGGGCTTTGGGTTTGGGGTTTGGGGTTTGGGGTTTGGGGTTTAGGGTTTAGGGTTTGGGGTTTGGGGTTTGGGGTTTAGGGTTTGGGGTTCCGGGTTTAGGGTTTGGGGTTTGGGGCTTGGGGTTTAGAGTTTGGGGTTTGGGGTTTGGGGTTTGGGGTTACGGGTGACGTCACCCGGTGAACGGCCACATAGCAACCAAGAAACAACGAAAGGCAGTCCCATGGTGCTTATATATATATATATATATGTATATATATATATATATTACACCCACGGACCGAGGTATGATTGCGAGAGATCCTGTGCCCGGAGCTCTTAAGCCCTCAATGTGACAACGCTGGGTGTAAGGACATTTCAATGTAGGCACCGCATAAATGGGACACCCAACCCCGAAAAAAACATAACCACTAAACCCCAAACCGAATGCCCTAAACTCCAAACCCATAAACCCAAACCCTAAACCCTTAAACCCTAAAGCTCTAAAGCACTGAACCCTAAACCCCGAACCGCTAAACTTTAGACCCTAAACTGCTAAAGCTGACTGAGCTTTGAAAAAGACGCAGCTGTATGATTCGCCGCATGGGTCTTCGTTGTTATCATGGCTTAGGGTTCAGGGCGTCTGAGCTGCAAGGTCAAGGTTCCCATAGTGTTTAGGCTTAAGGGTTTTAGGGTTTAAGATGTGGGGTTTAGGGTCCTAAACCCTAAACCCTAGGTTTTTAGGAGGGTGTCGAAGGACTCAGATTCGGACCTTGGGATTTAAGGCAGACAAGCGCGATGCAGTGAGATCTGGCTGCCTAAGGATTAAGGGCTTAGGCTCTGGAACATACTAGTCCCTCAGCCCCATAGCCCGGCAGCCCGAAAGCCTCCAAGGGACACAATCGTGAGGCGACTGAAGAAAAGGGTTGCAAGAGGAGTTATATGAATGATGTAGGAAACCAGATAACTGGAACAGGTGTCAAGGGGAATCGACTATAATTATGATCATGGGCCCCGGAGAAACACATTTGCTTAACATTCAGGCCGGCACAGGAATTTCTTTATCCTGGTCATACCCTTACTTGCAGCCGACTTACCAAGTCCCGTGGTCCTTTGAGCCCGAGGTGCAAGCCAAAACAGCGAGGACTCAACCTGAAAACCTAAGTCGTGAGCCTTGAACCCTACCGTAACACCCCAAACTACCCTTTTAGCCTAAGTACCCACTATTCAGAACCATAACGGCTCCATGAAAGGGCACTGAGGACATCTCGGTACCCCAAACCCCGAACCTTCTTTCAGGCATCCGGCCCGACTCCACTGCGGCGGTGCCGAAGAGCAGCTGGAAGGGCTTCAGCTGCCTGGGCAGGGCAGCATTCGTACGGTTCAGGGTTAGGGTTTAAGGTTCAGGGTTTAGGGTTTAAGGTTTAGGCTTTAAGGTTTAAGGTTTAGGGTTTAAGGTTTAGGGTTTAACGTTTAGGGTTTAGGGTTTAGGGTTTAGGGTTTAGGGTTTACGTTTAGGGTTTAAGGTTTTTAATACTGCCGTTAATGAGGATTAGAGCTTAAGTTAACAGGCGGCTCAGTAGGGGTCAGGGAACCTTTGTTGAAGGACCTCGGAAGTTTAGGGCGCAAAGTTTGGGGTGTAGGGTTTAAGGTTTTGGCAATTAGGGCTTCAGGTTTTGGGTTTAGGGTTTAGGGTTTAGGCTTAGGGTTGGGTATTCTGGCTTGAGGTATGTTCCTTGATCACTGGGTTTGGACTTTAAAGATGCAGCCAAATTACTGGTCGGGGTGTTGTAACGTTATTCCTTACCTGTAGAGTTTTGGAATCTCTGCGACTCTGCCAAACCTGAAGTGCCGACATGGCAACCCTAAACCCTAAACCCCAAAACCCTGAACAATCCTAGACTCTAGACCGTCAGCCCTAGCCGCTAGCCGCTAGCCCTGGCCTGGACCTAAACCCTAAAACCTAAACCCTAAACCGACAGGCTCTTAGACCCGAAACCCTAAACCCTAGTTCTAAACCCGAAACCCAAAGCCCCAGCCTCACCAGTCGCTTCTTGTCATCGATGCCGATCGCTGCCTCCGTAGCCCACGCCGAAATTCAGAAGGCCGACCCCCCCCCCCCCTGCAAACGCTGAACCCCTAATGTAGGGGCCTGAATGATTAGAATAGGGTTTGGGGCCCGCTACACTATAATTATAATAAGCGACCCCCCAAAATAGTGTAGGCAATGATTTAGGCCCCTACACTAACGAAAACCCCACCACCTGCAACTGTAAATCCGCATGATGCTGAGATCAACCCCTCCCCCCAAACCCCTAAACCCGAAACCCAAAACCCCAAACCCTAAACCCCAAACCCTCAACCCTAAACCCCTAAACCCCAAGACCCGAAACTCCAACAAACACCGACTTCTCCACAACCTGGAGACGGTAGATCCCCTCTTAAGGGCCTTAATAGTTAGAATAGGGTTTACGGTTTAGGGTTTAGGGATAGGGGCTTTAGTAGCTAGAATAGGGTTCTGGGGTATCTTATACTACTGTTGATGATATAACTCCTGCATTACCTTAAGGACCCTAAACTATGGGAACTATGGTATGTTCCTTATTATGGGATTTATGTCATCAAGCGTTGAGGACCCGGCAGGTGCAGGAACTGGGTCAATTCCGTCAATTGCCCTATCATTTTCGAGTGGGATTGTTGGATGTCCGCAAGCATGTTCATGTGTTGTCGCACTTGGTTGTGCGCGAGATCCCGGGTCTCGGACCTGTCCTCCACCAGTTGCGTCAGCAGTCGACGGAGGGCGAGCAGGATATCCAGAACCATTGGCAGCTGTGCGCCCTGACGGTCTGCCTCGGATAGTCGGGCCCAGATACCGGATTCGATGCCTTCGGCGATTCGTTGCTGGGCATCTCTCTCCACCTGATCGGTGATCTCCCGGCGCAGTTCCGCCTCTCGAGCTTCTTGCTACCGCTTCCTGGCCTGCTCCTCGACTGCGGCCTCGTCCCTGTGCCTCTTGAGGCGGCGCTGTTCGCGAAGATGCTGCTGAGCAGCTTCCTCTTCCTGGCGTGCCCGATCCTCGTCTGCAGCGGTCTGCATTATGGCCTCGGCCTGTGCAGTGCTACCGACACTGGAACCATCGGACAGCGATGCCGTATGATTGCAATGAGGAACCCCAAAGATACTATTGGTACTTATTGAGGCCCCTAAACCCTAAACCCTAAACCCTAAACCCTAAACCTATATTACGTCCTGAGAGAGCACCCTGATTGCGAGCCTCAGGCCGTTTAGGGCTTCCCTTACCCTACCAAGCCCGGTTTAGGGCTACCAAGCCCGGCCCCAATATGGTTTTTTTTTGGGAACCTCACAAATGTAGGCTGTTGCAGTTTAAGGTAGGCTTTAGGGTTCGGGGCGAAGCGAAGGCTCGAGGGGGACCTACCGCCTAAGGCTCTAGATGGGTCTGGTGATGTTGGGATGCTTCTTGTTTTTGTTTCAGGAGGTAGGATTTACTGGTTTTGGATTTTGCGGGTTCAGGGTAGGGATGCAAGGTTAGGCGATCAGGTCCGAGGATTAAGGGTTTGGGGCTCGCCGGTTTGGGGCTCTAAGCCCTAAGCCCTAAACCTCGCGGTCTCGCAATTCCGGGGACTCCGGTGTAGGGCAGCCGGGCTAAAAGCCTAAACCATTTAGGGCTTCGTAACGCCTCGGGTTTTAGGGTTTGGGGTTTCGGGTGTAGTGGGGGCTTCCATCGCCTACTAGTACCAGTGTATTTTATTCAGGCTCGTGGGGTAAGCCCTAGACTCTAGACCCTCCAAAAACCCTAAACCCTACTTCAGGGTTTAGGGTTTAGGGTTTAGGGTTCAGACCCCTGTTTTCCAGCCCCTATTGTAAGATGTGGGGTTTGCGGCTTCGCTCGAGGTTGGGCAGACACCATACCCTGAGTTGTAAACCCTACTAAATTAGGTATTTACTGAACCCTGAACCCTAAAGGCCCGAACCACTGAACTCTTCTCGACTTTAACCTGCTACACCCTAAGCTCTCAAGCTTCGCTTGGACCACGGGTCTGCCCTCCCTCCCCCCTTTGAAAAATCTTCAAGCTTCTACACAATGCACTCAGGACAGCAGGCTTCAAACGGTTCAGACTGTAGGGCTTCAGGGCTTACTTTGGGCTTGTACTCTAAACCCTAAACAACCCCTAAGCCCTAAACCCGAACCCCTAAACCCCTAAATCC
>CAJNDV010031349.1:28931-49168 GCA_905221635.1 Symbiodinium sp. CCMP2456 | reverse complement strand
ATATCGGATAACACCCATATATATATTGTGTATATATATATATATGCGACTATCAGTGTCATGAATAGGAGCCCTGTGGGATGTGCACTCTGGATAATTCTGTGGGCCTCTATGTCTATGTGTTTTGGGATTTTCAGACAGCCGACTCTTGCACATTAAGTCTACAGCTCATGGCCCAAAGCTGTAAGGCACTAACCCCAAACCCTGCTTGATCCGTGGACTTAGTGAGTGGGTTTTTAAGTAAAGCAACTATCCGCCTCTCACTCTCTATGAAATATATACACACATACGCAGAGAGAGCAAGAGACACACACACACACACACATATATATATATATATACATACAGAATATTACCATTTATAGTGTTTATATATATATATACATAGATAGACCGCCGGAAAGATAGATATTTCTTCATAGCTCATATTAAAGTCGCTAAGTTGACTGATCCTCCAGAAGACCTTGACCTCCCAAAACGGTAAAGCCGCAGCGCTGAAGGTTTGGGGTTTCGGCTTTAGGGTTTCGGGTTTCGGGTTTAGGGTTTCGGGTTTAGGGTTTCGGGTTTAGGGTTTCGGGTTTAGGGCTTCGGGTTTAGGGTTTCGGGTATAGGGGTTTGGGGTTTAGGGTTTAGGGGTTTGGGGTTTAGGGTGTGGGAAAAACAAACAACTCAACCCACGGCCCCATCTGCCTTGTAGTCTTAAAGCCCTGAAGCCCTAAACGATAAACCCTAAAGCTGTCCTAAGCCCAATCAGTTTTCTTAGTCCTGAGCACAAAGAATTGAAACCCTTCACCCCCCCAAGCGTATCGAACAATGCGGAAAGCCACGAACCCGACAGAATCGCAAATGCACGAGCCCAAAACCAAGATTCAAAACACAGAAACAAACAAAAACGCTCCGAAACCGCGGACGTTACACGCCTGATACACACAGCTCTAAAAAGCACTGCACACCCGAAGCTCCAGAAAAGACACACAGCCTGGATCGCCCCGCTGCTTGACCCCTATAGCTCATGAGAACAGCCAGAAATGCCTGATTCAGGATATATTGAGGGCTTCCTGGCATGCCCAAACTCCACAGCATAACGCCAAACCCTAAACCCCGAGCACCACCATGAAGTGCCCTGCCGGAAAAAATGGGCAGCTCAAAACAACTTGAGGGCTACCCATAGGCCCTAAAGTAGTTCCTTTTTGGGGGTTCATATATAGAATCCTATAAGTTAAACCCAAAAAGGAACTACTATGGGGCCTGTGGGTAAGCCCCACACCGCCTTGGAACTGGCACCCTCAAATTGAAAATTCGTTTCCTCAGCTCAGGCCAAAGAGCTCTGCCGGCCTCTTCGCTGCAGCTATTCCCCGCTGGCAGCACCCAGCGTGCTGCGCTATGGGTCTTGTTTTGAGGGTTTGAGTTTGTCTTTTTGAGTATTTGATTAGAGTGCAGGGCTTCGGCATTACCATCGCAGTGCTTGGATTCTAATCTTTTCTTGTTTTCGGAGACGTGAGTACTAGTTATCTGCTGCCTATCCCATTCTACAGCTAGCATCAAGTAGTTAGGAAGTACGGCAACCCGAAACAGGGAGCTGCCCCTCAGGGTTTGCTTTCGGAGTGAGGTGTCGGGTGGAGGGTTTGGGGTTCAGGGCTTCAGTAGGTAGGATCGACAGGGAGAGTTGTTGTTTCCATTTCGTGTTAGCCAATACCCTAAAACCCTTCAGTGCCAACCGAAGCCTAAACCCGACACTCCCAAACCCCAAACCCTACAGCCCTAACTTGAACCCTAAGCCGATCTGGGGTGAAGATTGGGGGCTGTTGCTGCTTCGGGATCAGACTCGAGGACGGTAAGAAGTGTGAGCTCCAAGGGGGTCTGGGCTCAAGGAAGGCGGGCTGTTTACTTTCAGCCTGATCGCTACCAGAATAGGGCATTGGGGTATATGTTGTTCCACTATACTTATATACATCTATATATATATATATATATAGTGATCATAAGGGGATCGGAATAGGAATTAGTCCGGCCCCTACATTATCGGTATTGGGGTTGAAGGGGCTTTGGGGGTGGCTTGTCCTTGCTGCCCTTGCTACTGCTTGTTCTCATGCATGTTGCCCATGTTTCGTCTACACTTGGGACACATGCACACACACACACAGACAATCATTTCATATCCTCCGAGCGGCATCACTGTTACGCCTGTTTGTGTAAGATTCTCAAGGACCAAACGAACGGCACAGGTTCAAAGCCAGAGGGGCACATCGTTAGAGAAGTTGCAACTGCTTCTCTGCAGCAGAAGCTTTCACCCCCCGGAAGACCTTCACCACGCCCCCACGAGCGTCATATATGTAAAAACAAACGACAGAATGATGAACTCCACAACCTATCAACCTCCGGAGGTGAACACTTGCTCTGTACTCCGAACTGCCTCCTTGTGGTGCTTTATGACGATTCAGTACTCTTACTCTTTCTGATTAGTGTTCTCCTTGCTGTACCATATGAACTCTAAACAGTAGTACCCTCATGGCTACTAGTGTTCTTTCATCATAGATCCTTAAACCCTAAACCCAATACCCTAAACCCTAAACCCAATACCCTAAACCCGAAACCCGGTGGTTTATGACAGGGCAATTGCTTAAACCCGCGACTCCCTCCTCTGATGCTGAGACTTGGCTCTTCGTCTCCGGCCGTTTCCAACCATCCGAAAGTCGCGGCCACCAGTCCTCAGCAAGGCCAGGGTCGTGGCTTTAGGGCTGTACTCTAGGGGCCCTAAATAGTTACCTATACTAGGTGGCACAAGGTTCCTTACTATAGTTATAGTATCATGGGCCCCAAAACTCTATTCTACTTGTTAAGGCCCCATACACTATGGGGGTTTAGGGGCTTACTCGTAGGGTTCTTTGCGGCCGTGAGATCAGGCTCGAGAGCTTTGCCGGTTCAAGTTTGCGCCTGAGATGGCAGTACAAGTGTAGGACTTCGGGTTTCTAGGTCCGAGGATTCCATGTATGAAAAAAAGCCCTAAACCCTCAAAGCTTAAACCCTAAACCCTTAAAACCTCAAACCTTAGACCCTAAACCCTGTGAAGGCCCCTTTCTCCGGTCGGTTTGGGCTTTGTTGCGTTCACACCGTTCTGAACCTTAAGACCAGAACCCAAAACCCTACACCCTGAACCCTAGACCCAGGTTCTGCCTAACAGCATACGGACACGAAGCCTCCCTTCAACAACAATATAAACCAGAACCCTAAACCCAGAACACTAAACACCCTAAACCATAAGCCTAGAACCCTAAACCTTAAACCCAGAACCCTAACCACGAACCCAGAATGCAGAACCCTTTTCCTCTAGGTGGCGAAGGCCAGGCCTGTGTTCTCCCAGAGCCTTCCAGCCTACACTGCTGAGCCGGGGCGGCAGAAGATCCCCCCCAGGCGATTGAGGAAGGTTCGTTTAAGGTTTAGGGTTTAGGGTTTAGGGTTTAGGGTTTAGGGTTCCACTGTAGGATCTGCTGTTCCGGGTCTTACTTTTCTATAGGTTCTTAGTATGAGAAGCCCGAATATGGAATGTATAGGAATCCCACGTTCAAGGCAGGGGCTTGGGGTTTCAGTGTTTTGTGGCTTTGGGTTTCGGGTTAAGTTTTAGCGATCCACTTTTTGGGTCTTGGGTTTGGGGTTTCGAGGGTTGATGAGTTTGGGTTTCCTTGACCGGCCATCAACTCGCTAATGGCGCAGCTTCGAGCAGGGTCCTGCTTAGGGTTTATTGTTTAGGGTTTAGGGTTTAGGGTAGGGTACAGGCTTTTGGTTTGAGGCGTGGTGGCTCGTGCCGTTTGTTTCGAAGCTCTAATGCTCAGCTAAGCGCTTGGATGCCCGACCCTGCTACGGACTTGGAACCTGAAGTCGTGGCGCTTTAGCTGAAAAATGCAGAGACCGTCTCACTTCTGGTTCCAAACTATACATATACGCTTCCTTGCAAAACCCGGTCCGAATCACTAAAGGCCCTAGAATAGACCCCGAAACCTTAAACCGGAAACACCAAAAGCATGGAACCCCCGAACCTTTGAGCTGTAGGCCGGCTTCCCCAAAAATCCGTAATTACCCCGCATCGAACTTCGAGGTTTAGGGTTTCGGGTTGAGGATTTAGGGTGTGTATACTGATACACTGTGCATGCGGCCCGAAACCCAAGCCTGCACCCTAGACTCGAAGCCGTAATATAGGGACCGAAAAAAAAAACCTACACTATTCTGGAGGGAGGGGGGGGGGGGTCCTCATTGTCATTATATGGGAGTTTCAGAAAATTAGGGATACCTTATTTTGGGGGGCCTTATAATAAGGATCCTACTATTTAGGGTACTATATTAGGGTCCTCTATTTTCGGAAATCCCCATATAGTATAATGGCCCCCCTCCAAACCCAATTCTAATTATCAAGGCCAGGCCCGAAATCCTGAATTCCGAAACCTCGAGTACCTGTAGCCAAAGCTAAGGCCACGGACCCCTAAAGCCCTAAATCCTAAAGCCGTAAACCCTCAACCCTGGATGGAAGGCTTGTTTAGGTTCAGGAATTTGGATTGGTGGTTGGATGCTTTGGGTTTCAGGATTTATGCTTTTGGGGCCTTCGGATAACTGGACTCGCAGGTGTTTCGGGTACCGGGTTGGAAGTGCAAAAACCAAGGACAGCGAGCTCTTCGAGCACTTTGTTCGCGAAAGCTTTTCCAGCAAGGCCACAGCCTATAGAAGAAGCAAGAAGCTGCATACATCCGCCTAGCATCGCTCTAAACTCCCACGCCAAAGGTCCGAACCAACAGCCAGAAACGTGAGCCTTAATTAAGCCCGCCATGGGAGAAGCCTTGGGGTATAAGCTGCAACATAATTACCTATACTATTCTGGGGGGTTCCTTAGTAGAATCATAGTACAACAGACCCCAAAACCCTAAACCATTCTGCAGGTATGAGTTCGGGACCTCAGGATCCGGTCGACCCCTGTTGGTACCTGGGACGGGCCATCTCCCTAAACCTTACACCCTACCCCTAGGCCCCATAGTCGTTCCTTTTTGGGCTTACCTAATAGGATCCTAAATATAAGCCGCAAAAAGGAACTACTATGAGGCCTTTGGGTAAAGCGAAACTCTAGCGACATTTCAGAACCTCCAAACAAATCCTTCCACAGCACGGTGATGCCGTGACAGGCAGTGTTGTTGGTGCAACCGAAGAGTTCGATATAACACTTTGAAAGTCTTGTGAGCCGTTATTTAACCCCGTCCTTGGCGCCACATGCACCTTGAACAACCGGCGTCTACCAACAGGCGATCATCGACACCTCCCAAGCATAGAGGCTTCATAGACTTCAGTTGCAATGTCCTATCCGAGCCCTGATATATACCACCCCACGAGAACCCTAGACCCTAAACCGAGGCCTTCCCTAAACCTAAACACCAAACCCTGTAACCTTATCCCATGTTCCTCTTTAGGTCGACAAGAAGCAGCGGTTTGCTCCCTGGACCCTCCTAAGCCTACTGTACCTTCTTAGGGCCCCTTAACATGATTTCCGTATATATGTCCTTAAAAAGGGTAGGATATTTGGCGCTCAGGGTTTAGGGCTGTCCTTAAAAAGGGTAGGATATTTGGGGCCAAGGTAACCACTAAACCCTAAACCCCTAAATACGCACTAAACCCTAAACCCTAAGCCTGGTCTCCTGGTCTTGAGACCTTATGACTGTGGTATGGATATTGCAGACGGAAAAAGGAGCCAAAAAAAAGCCTAAACCCTACACCCTAAACCCTAAACCCTAAACCAGCGAGAGGTCTCTGCAGCCGAGATTCAGCGCTTGCTGGGCATGGCAGTGCGAGCTGAGCCTCTCTTCGGGGACCAAGGGAGGGAGGCTGCCCATAAATGTCTGAGGGTTTAAATTTGGGGTATATTATTATATATATATGGATAGATAGATAGATATAGATATAGATATAGATATAGATATAGATATAGATATAGATATAGCAAAAGATATATATATATATATATGTATATGTATGTGTATATAATTTGATTGCAGAATCAGTATCTAATTCGTAGTTGCGAGTAGAATCCCAATATAATCTAGCCCGAGACCCTAGGCATCTATGGTACCAGGCTGACTACAGAATCTATCCTACACCCCAACAAAGCCGAGGCCTTCGCCAAAAAGCTTCCAAATCCTTCACCCTTCAAACTGCCTGAAACCCGTTCCCTTCAACCCCACAGCCTAATGTGGAAGGCTGAACAAATTGCCAATACTGGTGCCTATGGGTTCCTTATGATATTCATAGGAAAATAACTCCCAAATCGAGCTATCGAAGCCCTCATTTTGCTCATATTTCCATGGCCGGAAGCCCTATGGAGTCCCTGGGGTGTAGGATAGATTCTGTAGTCTGCGGGAGGCTTGGGGCTAAGAGTCACTCCGGGCCTGGGTGACTCGAAGACCTCTTGCATGGTCTCCAAGCCCAGCAACAAACCCCTAAAAGCCCGAACGCCTTTAGCCTTGGGGAAGCTTTGGGATCCGAGGTTTCTGCTGTTGAACCCCATTAACATCCTTAACATCCTTGCGAAACCCCTGAATTCCCGAACCCTAAGCCCCAAACCCTAGCTCCGAACCCATAGAAGCTGTAAAGCCCCGAGCCGCGCAGCACCGCAGAAACTCGCCGAGCCCTCAGAGGACCGTAGAGAACACAAAACCTACATCTAGTACTTCTATCGCTATCCTGTTAAACAACACACACATACACACGCACGAAATCCTGATAGACAAAGCCCCTGAACCCTAAACTTCGTATAGGAATCCATGATGAACGCACCCCTCTCGCAGGATCTGGGCCTCGCATATTTGGGTGCAGCCAACTTGCGGCCAGCGCGTGGAGGGGCCCAGATCGGGGGGTTCAGTGGTGCGTAGGCTCTGCCATGCTTTACCTCAACCCTACCTTAACCTACCAAAACCTACTTTTTTGTAGGTTCTTATTGTAACTGTAATATGAAATTTATAGGGACCCTACAAAAAGCAGGTTTTGGTAGGTTAATTAAGGTATATAGAAAGAGTACACAACGTCATGCGGCTCCCCCCCCGATGCAGATTTCTGCATAGAGCACATGCAGTGTTGAACTACATATGGTTCCTTGTATACCTTAACCCCAAATAGCCTACCGTTTTAACGATGTATATAAGGAAATCACATGAAGGAGCCAAAAAATAGGTAGGTTCTTTAGGGGCCCAGGTATCTCCTTAAACAGGTAATATTAGGGGCTTAAATAATTACCAATACTATTTTGGGGGTTTCTTATTGTCATTATAGTATAATGGGCCCCAAATCCCTATTCTCATTATTAAGGTCCCTATATTAATTTCTTGGGAGGGTCAGCTCGGGCTTTTGGGTTTAGGCATCCGGCCTTCGTGGCTCAGGGTTGAGGCTGCACGTGTGTTTAGCGGTTTAGGGTTTAGGAAGTTTAAGGTTTATTTATAGATTTTAGGGTTGATGGTTGAGTAGTCAAACGTGGAGTCCTAGTAGTAACTTAGTGATGGTAGGTAGTAACAGTCAATATTCTTGGAAGAGGGGGACAGCAGGAGGGATGATTTGGGTTCGGGGGATCGGATCAATCCAGAAACTGAGGGTATACCCGGGCTGCCAGCGATACGGGCGTCAGGGTGTAGGGCTTTGGTTTCATGTTCTAGACTTAGACACTGGGCTTCACGCTGTCGGCGTTGCCCGGTGTAGTTCCACCAGGAGCCTGAGCCCCAGGTCCGTGTCTTCCAACTTCCAGGGGCTCGGATAGCTGGTTGACAGATCTTAGGTGTACGATAGGATCGTAAATCAATATTTCCCTATATTATTTTGGAGGTTCCTTATAATTATGCTGGGTGGTCGGAGCAACGATGTTCGATAGCCTCAACTACTCAACCCAGGTCTGTTTTCTGTGACCCACACCCCATCGGCAGGGTTCCGGAAGTGTCGGGTTTAGGATCAAAGCTTATGCGCTGAGGTAGGCTGCTTTCTTGCCTGGATGGTAGCTTCCCTTGTAAGCCTTATAGCAATGATGAGGATCCCCCAAAAGGACCCTGGTCTGCCAACAGAGCTGAAAAGCTGGCTGATGCTCAGAGGACGACACAGGGCTTTGGCCTAACCATGAATGATCTGGCCTACTTCCAGATGTTCATATTTGTGTTTGTGTTGTTCATTTAGGAACCGAGATCAGCAAGTCAGTGCTCATTTCGACCCCCCCAAAATCAGAACCCGGACACATCAAGCTACAAAGAGCACTGCAAGCCCCTTAAACAAAGGATTTCTACCTTCCACCCTGATATAGCGGCCTGAATAATAATTACCTCTGCTTTTTTGGGGTTCCTTATTATATGTACAGTAGAATATACCCCAGAGCCCTTATTCTGATTATCAATGCCAGCCCTAAACCCTGAACCCTAAACCCTGAATCTGAACCCTGAACCCTAAACCCAAAAGCCCTAAACCCTAAACCATTCGCGCGATCGCACGCACCAGGTGGCGACTTCCTTCCGCGCGACTCGATCCTTGCAGCCGCACAGGTCACCATTTGGCACCCGGGCTTCTCTAGGGGTCTGGAGGACTGGCCTGAACCGTTTAGGGCTTTGGGCTTAGGGTTTAGGATTTAGGGTTTAGGGTTTAGGATGGGTTTAGGGTTTAGAATTTAGGGTTTAGGGCTTAGGATTTAGGGCCTAAGCCGGCTCAGGCCGGGCTGTTCGGGTCGACTTGGAGCGAGAAGGCTTTCGCACTTGCATCTAAGATAGGGGACTTACCCATAGGCCCCATAGTAGTTCCTTTTTGTGGCTTATATTTGGGATCCTATATTACCTATTAGGTAATCCCAAAACGGAACTGCTATGGGTCCTTAATGATTACCTATACTATGTTCGGGGTCCTTATTCATAACAACTACAGTATAAAGGACCCCAACACCCTATTCTAATGATATGGCCCCTACATTGCGACGCTTCATATCACACTGCTTCTTCCTAGGTTTTTGTTTTGGAAAGCTTCTGACGGGTGTAGGGTTTCTGACGACCTTCTTATATCACTCTTCTTCACAACTTTCTCAGTACGGATTTTTCGTGTATCTGGTTGTAAGTCTTGTTGAAGTTAGGGGGGTCTTTGGATTTTGCAGCTTCGAGTTTGAGTCAAGTGCGTGGGCGTGAGGTCTCCCGTCCAGTATTTGAGGTAGACGACGCTTTAGGGCTTAGGGCTTAGGCATATTAGAGGGTTTGGTGTTTAGGGGGTTCGGGCTTGGGGCTTATAGGGCTTGGGGTTTAGGGTTAAGGGCCTACCATGGCATTGCTTCTTTTTCGGGCTTGTGGTTCAATGTAGAAGCGGAATCTGCATAATTTCATAGAGTTCTTATCATGGTATGGGGTTCACCTCAAGCCCCAAAAACAGTGTCAAGGATCTGTCATTGTGTAAGAAGGAAACCGGAGAGACAAGGAACCCTTCTTGAGGTAGGATGTCTTTTCGTTTGGTGTAGTCTTGGGCTTTAGGGTTTCAGGGTCAGGGGATTTCAGAATGGGCTTGAGGGGTGTAGGGCTTACGGTGTTTAAGCTTCCTGAAAGGCTTAGCTGCGCCGTGCGAGACCATTGCCTAGTGAAAGCAAGCCGAGTTGGGTTGGGGTTGGCCTTGAGCACAGGAAACTGTGGGTTCGTGCTTAAGAAGCCACCAGAGCGCCCCTGAAACCCAAAACAGAGGCGCATGTATATTCTGTCTACTTTGGTTCTTCATTTCTTTCTAGAGTCCTGGTCATTTTCCTGCAAACCACCCTTTGTTTGGGGTCTTTGCGAACCTCCAGACCACATATAGGCTCTTACCCTAAACTCTAAGCCCCTAAACCCTAAACCCTAAATAATATAGGCTCTTGTCACCTAAGCCCCCAACTTAACAATCCCGTCAGCTTGGGCACCCAGGCCCGGTGATGTGTCCATGTATTCTGAGTCGGCGCTGGGCGGAACCAAGTCGGCGCAGCCCTCAGAAGTGCGGCAGGGGGGAGGGGGGGGGGGTCATGGTGCAAGGCCGCGAGTTTCTGCAGAAAAAAATGCTTTTCACCCCAACAGCGCAGTAGCAGCTAGCACTGCAGGGGGTCTTCGTTGCGTTTAGACTAAAGCAGCACCGGGAATTGGGAATTGGTGAGTGATGGTACGAGGCCATCGCCGCACGTGTGCGCACCCACGACTTGAAAAGTCTGAAGCCCCAAACAAACCACGGGGCCGAAGTTTTCTTAGCTGCAGATGCCGGAGGACTTTAACCGAGACTGTTCTACAGGTACTTTTAAAGGCACTTGCGGGCCCCTTAAACTCAGTTCAACGTTTCAGATACACCTTCAAAACCTGCATCAGACAAATTCAGCACACCTATCAACCCCAACAAAAACTGCATTGATGTGAACTACACCTTAAAGTCTGCCCCTAAACCCTAAACCCTAAACCCCTAAACCCCTAAACCCTAAACCCCTAAACCCCTAAACCCCTAAACCCTAAACCCTAAACCCTAAACTTCAGGTATCTGTGCAAGAAAGCAGATCGTTGGAGAGCGCCGCAGGCGACACGCTGTGCCTTTGCCGCAGCGGGTTGGCTGTATCGTGTTTACAGGGCTTAAGCTGTAAGTTTTCAGGTTAAGGGGTTCAACTTGTAAGTTTTAGGGTAAACCCTATAATAGACCCTAAACCCTAAAACCCTTAAGGGTTTAGAGTTTAGGGCTAGGTTCTCCTGTAGAACTGTTAGGTCCGAGCCTTACTGGTTCGAGGTGCAGGGTTTCAACTTCAGCGTCGATGTAGCTCTCTAGAACTGGCAGAGTCATAAGCCCGACAGCCGGCTTGCGATCACAGCTCCTCTTGGGACTATCAGGGTTAGGGGTTTAAGGCTTAGGGGATCTATTATAGACTGATTGTCGTCGTTTTTGGTATGATGAAGGTACGCAGCCCTGCATGAAGTTAAACCCGTTTTCTCGTCCAAAGTTCATTGATGTCCCAAGAGAGTCACCCTGACTCGTACAGCTGCTCCATCAGCTTTGAACCCTCAATGAACGAGTTAAGAAAATGAGTCCGGCTGAGGAGAGCGCAGTGTGCAGAGCATTTTTGGCTTATAAACCCATGGTGGCAACTAGTCTCCAGTGTATATAGATCATAAATGGGTTCCTACCGCTACCTGCCACCAACCTACACGTCTATGTCCCATGATCGTGCCTTTTAGCTGTTCAGCAGTTTAACTCCCACTTTTGTCCATCTTGGAGAAGAGTTCTCGCAGCTGAAGCTCCTGCCTGCTTGTCGTCTTGTATTCATGCTTGCGTCTTGAGGTGTGTGCCGGATGTTGCAGCATTTATCACGAAGTACTCGGAGCCGCCGGATGACGACAAGAAGGCAACTTACCCGACAGCACGAAAGACATCACGATCACAGGGCTTCCCTTTTTTGCACATGCAGGGTTAAGCAGTTGCCGGCATTATCCTCGAAGTGACATGCACACGGCAGAGATCCTCAACTTCGCTGTTTATCGCCATCCGAGCATGACTCAACCACTTTCTGTTGGATGCACTGCAGATGCAGTCACTTTAGTCAGGCCCCCCGAACCTCAGACCGCCTTAGAACTCCACACTCCCGACCCTAAATCCTAAGACTTGAGCGCTCCCCCCTCCAGGCACTCCCCTGTAAAGCGTGCTGGAGCCTCCACCCTTTGAACCTGCTATCCAGCACAAGTGGTTACACTGCCTTGCAGCTTAGGCCTCAGTTAGAGTCAAAACAGCCCAAAGAGTCCAAGTGCCGATATAACCTGATTACAAAGATTCGGGACTTCCTCCTGCTACTACGACTATTACCACGACGACTACTGCTACTGCTTCTACGTCTTAACATACTGTACACCCAAGAGTCGACACCACACCATGCGAGACAGGCCAGAGCTCTCGGACCCCGAATTCTTCGCCTACGAAAGGCTTTGGGCTTTTGGGGCCTCAAGCTTGTGGCAAGTATAGTATATTATAGTATATTATAGTACATTATAGTATATTATAGTAAAAAAATGGTGTGTGTGTGTATACATATATATATATAGTACCGTAGGCTGTAGGGTTTAGGGTGCAGCAGGGTTTAAAGTTTGAAGTATGTTGTGATGCGCGCTAGTAGGACGGTCAGGCTAGGAAGCATTGACGACGCATTAGACGAGTCATGGTGCAGTCGGGTTTGGTAGGATTTCGGCATGGCCATGGTTTGGTCACGCTCAGCTTTGCTGATTGCGCTTGCGTTGCGCAAGTTCAGCAGTAGATTGGTTGTTCGGGACCCGCACAGCGCCGAGACATACACACTTCCAGGACATGTCGGGTTTGAGGTTATTCGGTTCCTGTAGAGTCCAGCCTAGAGGCTGAATGAGGTCGCTTCAGCTGCGCAGGTGAGTCAAACGCTTTCGCTTCTTCTGTGAGGCAGCTTTGGTGTGGTTCGTTGCTAACATACAGACAGCAGCCCCACCAGCGTGAAACATTGTAGTCTCAAGCCTACATGCTGGCTTTCATTCAGCTCAGGAGCATACGAAGCTCCATATCCCAAATCCGAAAAGCAAGCCAAAATCTGTAAACCCCAGAAAAAGAGAAATTCTCTGAGAGTGAAGCCCTAAACCTTGAACCGTATTGCCCTAATTCCCGGGCCCCAAACGCTCCAACGCAATACTATATTCTCAAAACTTAAGGCCTACACTCTGAACTCGGAATTCCCTGAGCCCGAAGCCCCAAGCCGCATAACCCCCAACCTGGCCCTCAAGCCTTAACCTTTACACAAAAGCTTGAACCCCAAAACCTTCATTATCACACCCTATAAGCCACTCCTATAGCGTCCTCGTGCAACCATTCGAAAACAGCACGTGCAAGCCGCCGTTTGTTTGGAACGCAGGTTGGTGGTGGCCACCCCTCGCTTTCGCACCTAGAATCTAGCATGGAAGCTCCTCTGCTCGAACTTAAAGTATCTTAGGGGTACTTAGAAATAATTCTCAATCTTTGGCTACTATAAGCCCTAAGAAGCAGGTAAAACTCTAATCTTTGCTAGGGGTCTAAGTTCAGTATAGGTGACAGTAGGGGTATTAGGGTTTCAGGGATACTGTCGGGTGTCGCGTCTGCTTAGAGGGAGTACGGGGGTTTCCGCTTGTTTCGGGTAAGTAAGGGTTCAGGGCAGCTGCAGGTTGTGGGATTAGGAGGTGGCTTTACCCACTTTCTGCTTCTGCTGCGATCGTGGGCATCCAGGAGTACTTTTTTATTAAGGCGGCTATACTATGCTTGAGATCAATTTTGAATGGTCCCTCGAGATTTTGGGGCTCGATTGTTTTGCTTATAAGTAGCGGTTAGTAGGATCTCTGCGGTTTATGCTACTAGTACGCAGTGAACAGTTGCAAACTTTTCCTAAGGATTCTGTGTCATAGCTTTCCTAACATTTCTTTATACATACTATAGGGGCCTAAATAATGACCTATACTATTTTGGGGGGGTTCAATATCATATTTTTTGGTATGATATACCACCGAAAACCCTATTCTAGTTGTTGAGGCCCCTACCATTGAGCCCTTCGGAACTGTACTCTAACCTCCCCCAGGCCGTAAAGTAAGTGGCTGTGAAGCCTTGCTTTGGGGGACTTGGAACGACTGGACTAGTGGATGTCGGAGTAAAAGGCTTGAGACGCACATCGAAGCATTCAGGGTTCAGGGCTTAGGGTTTAGGGTTTAGGGTTTAGGGTTTAGGGTTTAGGGTCAGGGTTCTATTTCCGAGCTTCATTCACCGAGTCTCGGGGTACATCTTACTGGGTCTATGTGGGTAGTTCTCTAAACTTGGGTCTTTTCTAGGGTCCTTTTTTACAAGGGTTCCATACTATATTGAGGAATTAAAAATGGGACCCGAATTAATGTAGAGCCTACAAAGGTAAACATACGAATGTTATTCTGAGGTCCGGGCTAGTTGGGGTTAGTCTGGGGCCCAGCCCAACAAAACCCTGGGGTGAACCCTAAGCCCTTTCAGCCCTGGCGGCTCTGGTAGTCAATCGAAGGAAGATTTTCAGTTTAAATGCTGTAGAAGAGGTTTCAAAATTGATATTACGATGCCCTTAAAGACTGTATATACATGTACGACAATATCATATTCCAAAGCATCAGGCCCGCTTTCACACCAACAACGCTCATTGAGGGACCTGTTCTTCGGGCTGGTCGTGTTAACCTAGTAGTACAGTATAGGCAACCTTTAACCTTTTTGGGGCACTACAAACCCCTGTGTTATCCCAATATACACCCAAAGGTGAACCTTGAATTCCCCAGGATACTGGACAAGTAGGTCAAGGCCCTAATCCCTAAACCCTAAACCATATAGACCCTAAACCCTAAACCCTAAACCCTCATCCCTGAACCCTAGACTCCCTAAACCCCGTTACTAACATCCAAGCCTTGGGCCAAGGATCGGCGTTGTGGAAACTCTGCCTTCTGCACACGTCGGATTCATGGGCCCACATCGGCACTATCTGACGAAGGCAAGTCGCCCGTGATCGTTTCAACACCTGCAAGTTACTATAGAAGCCTAACAATTACCAACAGTATTCCTTGGGTTCCTTATTATAATCTTACTATCAGGGGGCCCGAAACGCTATTCTAACTGTTAAGACCCCTACGTTATCTTATCTGTGGGAGTGATGGGGATTCTCAGGGGATTATTCGTGCCATGTGGGATATCTGCATCCGCAAGGCACGCTTGAGTCACTTCCTGCATTAAGCGCATGCCGCTTCTGGGCTAAACGACACGTCTTCAGATTTACTGTGAAATTCAGACGGTTGGAACATGGGATAAGGATGATTTGCGGTAGGATCCCCTATGATTTAGCTTGGGGGCAGTAGGATAACCAGGTTCCAACTTTCTGGCTTCTACTTCATGCGCTTCAACAAAGACCCCTCAACCCTGAAGCCCTGAAAAGGCTGAATTCGCGCCCTGAGACCCCAAATCTTAAGGAATCTTAAACCCTCGAACCATGCCCGCAAAAGATAGGAGGTCTCAGCCCAAGGCACAGTATAAGGACCTACGCCCAAAAACCCAAAAGCCCGATCCCCAAAATCCGAAACCTAGGGTTTAGGGTTTGGGGTTGAGGGTTCAAATTTTAGGGTTTGGGGTTTAGGGTTTAGGGTTTAGGGGGTTGAAGCTGAGTCTTCTTCGAATGCCCAACACCGTCTTGGCGAGGCAGGACATGCTGTTCCAAGTGCAAATGTGTTTGGTACTGCCACTGGGCTGCAGACACTCAGCCAATAATCGCGCGCAGAACCCTAAGCTCTGAGCGCCAACCCCCAAACCCTAAGCCGCAACCCCGAACACACCACTCCCTAATCCCTTGTCCCGAACCCAAGATAAGGCCCAAAGACAGTAGACCCTAAACCCTAAACCCTAAAGACAGTAGGGTGTAGTTCAAACGTTGTTCAGTTTTGGTCTGGGTGCATCGGTTCGGTGCTTCAAGCAATTGCCAAGGCATGGTTCGGATGTTCTAAAGGGTTTAGGGTTTAGGGTTTAGGGAGCTGTGTGCAACGTGATTGGTATGGTTTGGAATGCGCTTATGTTTTATTTTTCCGAGTCTGTTGTCAGGTTTGTTTCCTTGGAATAAGGTTGACGATGTTGGAGTCCGTGTTCTTGATATTTCTTTTGTTTCCTAATTCCGAATGAAATCAATAAGCGTTTATAATGTTCCGATATGTGCAAGTGAACCGATGCCAGAACCCAATATATGCTGCCTAAACTGTGCAATTTGTATGAATTGGTCACATTCTTCCCTTGTTGTCCCTATAATGGTTCGGGCCCCTGTACTACACCTTAAACCCTAAACCCTACACCCTCTGAGGGATGCATGCAGCTTGAATCTAGGAGTGTGTCGTGATGGACTCGAGCCACGCCGACAAAAGAACTGAACTCTAACTCCTAAACCCCAAACCCTAAACCCTAAACCTTGAACCCTAAACCACCTGCTTCTCGTGGTTTCCACTCTCTTTCTCTGCATCCTTGGTTTCAGACACCCTGAAGCCCAAATCTTCAAATTGAGCCGCAAGCTCCGACATCTTGAGGGCTTGGTGACGTCTGGGGGTTCGGATTTTCGAGTTGAGGGTTTAGGATCCTAAACCTAAACCCTAAACCCTACACCTTACTTAGGGTTTAGGGTTTAGGATTTACTTGCAGCAGCTATAGGATTTTTTGCAGTCATATGGCTTAGGGTGTTGGGGAGTGAGGGTTTCTTGAGCCTTAGGTCCTGGAGGTCGTATGAGCCCTCGAACTCCGATGGTCATGAGAATCGGTTTTTTTAGGATTCAGAATATATGTGTATATATATATATATATGTATGTATATATATATATATAGAAATATAGATGGATAGGGTTTCAGAATTAGGTTATAGAGGTCTATTTATAGGGGCGGTTGTCCCTTCCTTCAGTCTTGGGCTTTGCTCGTGATAGGTTGCAACTGTCTATCTGACACCCGTGGTCCGCATTTGGGGATATGGAAACATGACCTGATGTAGCACAAGACTTCCGGTGCTCTTGGCCCCGGCGTTCCCAGCGATTGTGGGTACTGAATAGGGGCCTTAATAATTAAGTTACCTCTACAGTTTTGAAAGGGGGTGATTATCATAATTATAGTGTACTACACCCCAAAAACCCGGTTCGGATTATCAAGGCTTCGACCTCATGAATCCCTTTTCGTCCAAGCTTTGAGCCTAAGCAGCCTGTGGCAGCTTTTCAGGGGCTCAAAGGGACTGAGTTTGTAGGTGACGATAATCTATAGGGGCCTAAATAACTACCCTATGCTATTTTGAGGGCTCCGTATTGCAATTATACAGTGGTATAACATGCCCCAAAACCCTATATAAAGAGGGTGCACCAGACACTCTGCTTTTCTTTGCTCGCCCAGACGTTCAGTCCGCTCCACCCCAAAACCCTATTCTATTTATTAAGGCCCCTATATTAGGTGGTAGAAAATCTCCCAGTTGGGCTACTTAGAAGCCTGCTTAGAAGCTACTTGCTAAGTCGAGATCCTTCACAAGCAGGGCTGGGGGAGCTGAGCTGGCCGTTCAGGCTTGCAGCTCATAGGATGTCGTAGGATCACTCATTATGAGAGGGCTAAGTAGGTTTTGTCTGGCGCCAACCTCCCCAGAAATCCTACAGCCTAAATCCTAAACCCTGTACATGCTGGACCCTAGATTCTAGATCCTATATCCTAAACCCAAGATCCCAAAACCTAAACCCGAAATCCTAAACCCTAAACTCCACGCCCTAAATCCTGAGCCCCAGATCCTAAACCTAAACCCAAAATCCTAAACCCAAAACTGGAAAGCCCTAAAGTTCCTAAAGCCTAAACCCCAGATCCTAAAACCTAAACCCACAATCCCAAACCCTAAACTCTATGCCCTAAATCCTAAACCTCAGATCCCAAAACCTAAACCCAAAATCCTAAACCCTAAACTCTAAGCCCTAAATCACCCCAGATCCTAACTTCCAAGCTTCAGGTTCCAAGCTCTGCCAAGCCAACCACTTCGTGGCTCACTCCTTCGAGTGCAAGTCGCTAAGGCGAGGTGTCTTTGGGGGTGAATCTTACTTAAACCCTAAACCCTAAACCCTAAACCGGTTTAGGGTTTAGGGGTTTAGGGTTTATAGGGTTTTAAAATATAGAAGTTTTGCTGGATATATGGGTAGTTCTCTAAATTAGGGCCCCCTGTTTGGGTCCTTTTTTATAAGAGTGCCGTACTATATTGGGGACCCAAAAGGAGACCGTAAGTTAGAGAACTACCCATATAGAAGCCTGAATAATTGCCTATACTATCTTGGGGGCTTCCTTACTATGACTAGATCACCCTATTCTAATTATTAAGGCCTCTACCTCTTTTGAGGTTTAGGGCTTAGAGGGTTTGTGGTTTAGGTTTTTGGGTTAGTGGGGTTAGTTTAGGAATTCGGGGTCTAGGGTCCAGGATCTACAGGGTTGTTTTCCATGCCGGGTTCGACGTCTTGAGCGTGCTGAAGTTGTGCCAAATTACTATAGGAGCCTTAATAAATGGAATACGGTTTGGGGGTAGACTATACTATAGTTATATTAAGGAACCCCCGAAACCCCATTCCAATTGTTAAGGCCCCTACATTACAGGTTCTGGCAGAGTTTTAGCTTTCAGGGGTTCATTTTCTCAGAGAAGCTCCGAGCTCCTGCAGAAGCCCAGACCCCTTTTACAACGCTCAAGGTGATGCTTTAAATTATATATGCGTTTTAGGGTTTAGGGTTCAGGGTTTAGGGTTTAGGGTTTAGGGTTCATTCTTTAGGGTTTATAGGGTTTAGTCAGGTTGGGGGTCCCACTGGGGTCTTAAACCCTGAAACATCCTGAAACTTATGCGTGTAAACCTCCCAAAGACACGCCAAGAAGCGGCAGGCTAAACCCAAAACTCGAACACCTTATATATCCCCAAATCCTAATTGGCCCTGGCCACTGCGCCGAAGCACACCATGCGACAGGCTGCTGAGATCTGCGGGCCAGCACTTCGAAGTGGACGCGTCACTGAAGACGAAGCTTGCGGAGCTGTGCCTCTGCGTGAAGGGAGAGAGGGAACCCTAAACCCTTGATCTCAAACCCTGAACCCTGTTCAGGCGGTTTAGGGTTTTCATCGTAGGATCCTGCCATAGCCCTGGCTATCCAAGAGAGAGAAGCAAGTACAAGTAGAAAGAAGACTCTGTGCAGCTAGGGCCGGGTCTAGTTAGGGGCCGGCTGCAGGTCAAATGGATTCAGGGCGATACGGCGGGTTGGGGTCGAAAGGTTCTGGGGGTTGAGGTTTCAAAAAAGTACGCATGAGTCAAAGGAGTCCTCGATTGATGCTGTTCTTGAAGGTAACCCTAAACCCTAAACCCTGAACCCTGTTCTTGAAGGTCTTTGGGTCTACTTGGGCCGTTTCGGTTTGAGCTCTAGGATTCAAGGCGCGGCTTGCTTTGTTGAAGTTGCCGGCAGGGATTCTCTGCGGTATCGATAGATGCGTTTAGGGGCTCGTGCTCCAGAAATTGAGACGGTATGGTTTAAGTTTAGGTCTTAGGATTTAGGGTTTGGGGTTTAGTGCTGCTTTGGCGTTTAGAATTTAGGGCTCAGGTCTTGGATTCATGCTCCAGAGCTTAAGCACAGTATCGAAGTAAGCCCCTTCATAAACGTCTTATGACACCCTGGTACATGTTTACAAACCCGAAGAAGGCCTATCAGACCCCTCATATCCCAACACAGAGCCCCTATATAACCGTGCCTGTAGGTATCGGGACGGAGGCCAGTCCCTGGTATAGGGTGAGTACAGGCCTTTGCAAGGGCTCAAGATTCGATACTCCGTCAGACCGCAACTTTGGGTTTAGGTCTGTTGGGGCTACTTAGGGCTTCAGAGTGTAGGCCCTAGGCCCTGGGCCGAACGAACCTCGTACTGAATCCTACCCCGCCGGGGTTCCGGGTCTAGGGGATTTGGGGTCCGAACCTCGCAATCCAAACCGAACCGTTTCTTGGAAACCCTGGTGCGATCGGACGGCGAGGCTCGAACAACTGCTGTCCCAGCAGCTCTCGGCAACACCGCCCTCAGCGACAGCCCTGGGCCGCTTTCATGAATTTCATGCACTCCTTGCGATTTCGATGTGTTTAAGTTACGGCTGGAGAGCAGATTCTGGAATCCGGGGTGCAAACGTTCGACAAATTTGATAGTGGTATACATTGCAGGCCTAGCCTGTCATGTCTGTTCCCTACCTTCTGTTCGTTCCCGAAACCTAGCCAACAAAATCCCAGATCTCTCCAGCCCTACACCGCCTACAGCCTAAGCCTCTACCCGAAACCTGAACTCTGAAATGTAAACCCTTAAACCCCGAAATCCCAAGCCGTAAAAAACCCTTCTAACCCCCAGACCCTCAACCTAAACCCCAATCCCTAAGCCCTATAATCCCTAAGCCCCAAACCCTAGTTATAAACCCTAGACCCCAAACCCCCTTGTTTCTCCTTGTTGAAGGGACAATAGGAGGGGCCCCTAATCCAAATACTCTATATAACCCTTATATACCCCTTATATAGTCTCATAAAGCCCCTATATAACCCCAAGGGTCCCTTTAAGGGTCCCTAAACCCTAAACCCTAAACCCTAAACCCTAAACCCTAAACCCTAAACCCTAAACCTAAGGGTCCCTTGATTACTACATTGGGCCGTTGCATAAAACCTGAAGCCCTTCTGGGAGGCGAC
>CAJNDV010031349.1:6782-27288 GCA_905221635.1 Symbiodinium sp. CCMP2456 | reverse complement strand
CCCCAAACTCTATTCTAACTATTAAGGCCCCTGTATTATAGACAGTAAAGACCCCACGCCACAACTTGATCAGCTTCCAGCCAGTTCATGGTTGTGGCAGCTCCAGCATTTTCCGCTGCAGGGTCTGAATACCTTCTAAACTGCCCAAGCCTACGTTTTTGTAGGGTCCCTATAAATTACTAGGATTTATAATCAGAACCTACAAAAAAGGAAGGTTGTCGTAGTTCAAGTCGATCAACCGCAATCCCCAATTCCCAAGTCTGTGAAGAAATAGCTTTGGAAACCACGACCCTGAGGGTTTAGGGTTTAGGGTTTGCGCCTCTAAGGGTTTAGGGTTTAGGGTTTAGGGTTTAGGGTTCAGGGTTTAGGGTTTAGGGTCTCAGAGCCAAATCCGCTGGCATTCGGCCCAAGATGTGTGTGCTCGGCATTCGGTACTGACGTTGATCATTGGATTGGTCTGCGCGGGTATGCACGGGGCCCTAAACTGGAGAGCTACAGCCCCCCCACGCCCCCGCCAAACTCAGAGCCGAAAATGTGCCCAAGCTCCCAAGAAAAAACCTTACAAGGTGCACGGTAGATCCGGGTGCTTAGGCCGCAGAAAAGCCTAGTTTCCTTAGCAGAGAAGGGGGGGGCTCAGGGTTTTGTGTTCTTTTGTCTTTTGACACATGTAGGGTTGATTTCGGTACTGTGGCATGCCTTCCTACGCTAGGATTTTGGGGGGTTCCAAAAACCCACGCCCCGTCGCCCGAAGCTGACTGTCAAACGCCTGAAGCGGACCGGCTCCTTAAAGTTCTTAGATAACCACTCGGAGAACTTTAAGCTTTTTGCTTTCTATCTTTGATTTAGTTTAGAAGGCTTGAACTTTTTCGGTCCCGGTTATTGACTAAGAGAGAGTTCCACAAGCACGTACCCATGATCCCTAAACCCTGAACCCTGAGCATACACCCCGAACCGGAAGCCCAATAGCCATGCTCAACATTCGATGGGCTTCCGGCGACGAGTTGGCTGCAGTGAAGCCAGAGTCTCTCGAGGAGCCGCAGACGGTCCAGCTGGAGGAATGAAGAACTAGACATCATGCACCCTTGCAGGGTTTAGGGTTGAGGGGTTTAGGGTTGAGGCGTGTCCCCAGTCTGAATTTATGGCTTTACTACAACATGTCCCCGACATTGTGCCTCAAGGACGCACGCAACGTGTAGGGTTTAGGGTTTATGGTGCCGGACATGGGCGTCCATAGTCTTCCGGAGTACACGGAGTTCAACTCCGGAGCCACCTTTGAACAAGATCTTCCCGGTCCAGGAGCTCTGTTCAGAAGGCCTGCCGCCGGTGACGGCCCTGAAGAAGCATCTGCAGACGTTCTGCGGGCATCCGAGATTCAGGCCAGATCTCCTTTTTGTGCTTAGGGTCGAATAGTAAAGCCCAAATAATTACGCACACTATTCCTCAGGGTTCCTTATCATAATCATAGTATATTGGGCCCCCCCAAAAAAAATCCTGTTCTACTTATTAAGGCCCCTACATTGGGTGTTCGGGCGTCAGGTTTCGGACGGGGGGTCTAGGCTAGGCTCAACTTTGTCCTATCTGCGTCCATCTACTTTGCCCTATCCCGCTACCCGAAGCCCGAACCCAATTAATACAGGGACCTTGATAATTGGAATAGGGTTTTGGGGCGGGCCCATTATTCTATAACTATAATAATATAGGCAATTAATTAGGCCCCTACTACATTAGGGTTTAGGGCTTAGGGAATTAGGTGAACCCTAAATTAGGCTTTCCGGGTTGTGGACTTCTGTGGTTCAGGGTGTTCGGAGTTCATGGATACGACTCACCCGTCTGCACTGCGGACAGAGCAGCAGAAGAGTCGACCTGGAGGGTTTAGGGTTTAGGGTTTAGGGTTTAGAGGGGTCTTAATACAGGGGCCTCAGTATATTAGAATTGGGTTTTGGGGCCCAGTATGCTGGAATCATACGAAGGAACCCTGAAAGTAGTAATGGTAATTATTTAGGCCCCTAGATTCTGCCGCAAACCCAGAAAGTTTGAGAAGGCCTTGGGTTTGGATTGAAAGGCGATCGGGTGTAGGTGTCTGCTGACATCTCTCTCCGGGGGGAGGCAGAGAGACTGGCCCAAAAGAGCTGTGTAAATTATAACGTCGCTTTGATAAAAAAAAATCTGAGATTGGCCGGCGCTCAGCAACGATTCAGCAAGGGCTGTCCAGCAGCTGCTACAAGTTGCCACACCTGGCTGACAGTACGTCCATTGCCGGTTCCAGCGCCGGGTGATTGGGTTCCTGCATGTTGACTGACCTATGGGTAGTTCTCTAGATTAGGGTCCCTTTTTAGGTGCCTAAATGTAGTACAGCACTCTTCAGAAAATAGAAAGGACCCTCAATAAAAAGGGACCCGAGTTTAGAGAACCACCGATATCTTGCAAGCTGTGAAACTCCTAAACCCTAAACCCTAAACCCTAAACCCATGCAAGGCACAGTTGTCGAACTCTAGGCTCCAGGCACGCAGAAAGCTCGTCAGATCATAGTCAGGCCTGGTCGGTTTAGGGTTTGGGGTTTCAGGTTTTAGGGTTTAAGGGTTCAGGGTTTTAGGGTGTTAGGGTTTTAGGGTTTAAGGGTTCAGGGTTTTAGGGTTTAGGGGTTTAGGGGTTTAGGGTTTAGGGGTTTAGGGTTTAGGGACTGCGCCACGATGCGCTGTTAAGTCACACGGCCACCCTAGATCTGAGGCTGCTGGCCGTTCTGGCCCCGGACACACATAAATATGTGCAGAGCTGTAGCTTCACGAAGTGGGAGTTTCCGAAAATTAGGGGTACCTTATTTTGGGGTCCTTATAATAAGGATCCTATTATTTAAGGTGCTATATTAGGGTCCCCTATTTTTGGAAACCCCCAAAGTCATTCTGAGGAAGCTCCTTGTTTTTGCTTTCGCCTGTCCCCGATCATCGCCGCTAGCAGTTTAGGGTTTAGGGTTTAGGGTTTAGGGTTTAGGGTTTAGGGTTTAGGGTTTTAGGTTTAGGGTTACTGTGACAACCTCGTGCTGATGATCTTGATGAAGGCTAAGCCTTAAAGCCCTGAGCTCCAAACCCTAAACCCCAAGCTTTCCGGGCGTTCTTCTGCTTGGCTCTTAGGACTTTAACTTTCTGGGTTTCTATATGAACGATGATGAGTAGGCTAAGAGGGGTTCAGAAGTCAGCCAAGCTTTCCTGTTTGCTTTCCTAGCATCCGCTGGTTTGAGTCGAGGCAGAGAATCCTCTGGCAGAGCGGCATCGTCAGAGAAGAGGACGCCCTTGACACGCCTTTCGCCGGCTTTATCGGAATTTGGGATCGTGCTTTTGCTGTATCAGGATTTGTGTTTCGGGTTTAGGGTTAAGGGTCGGATATTGAAAAACTATTAAAGTTGGGGGTTGTGTTCGTTCGGCTGAAAGAGAAAAGATAGGGGTTTAGGGAGGAGCTGGACAGCTAAGTCAGCTACGTCTTTGAATCCTACTTGACAGCTCCATTATCGGCCCTAACCCTAAACCGTGTACCCAAAACCCTGTACCCTAAACCCTCAACCCAAAGCCCTAAACCCTGTACCCTAAACCCTCCACCCACAACCCTAAACCCAAAGCCCTGTACCCGAAACCGTCAGCCCAAAACCCTAAACCCTGTACCCTAAACCCTCCACCCACAACCTTTAAACCCTAAACCCTAAACCCTCAACCCAAAACTCTAAGCCTCAAACCCTGTACCCTAAAACCTCCGCCCACCACCCCAACTCCCTAAACCCTGTACCCTAAACCCTCAACCCAAAACCCTAAAGCCCTCAAGTTAAGGCCCAGTGATCTGCAGCTGGTCATCCTGTCCTTCGCGACCCCCTCGTCGGGGGAGGTGGATCTGCAAAAACAAGCCTGCAAGGTTTAGGTTCTAGGGTACTTAGAAATAGTTTTTAATCTTTGGCTACTATAAACCCTAAGAAGCAGCTAAAATTATAATTTTTGCTAGGGGTCTAAGTTCAGTATAGTTAGGTTCTAGGGTTCAAGGTTCAGGGTTTTGAGTTTGGGGTTCAGGGTTGAGGGTTTAGGAGTGTAGGTTCAGGGTTTAGGCTTTGAGGTTTAAAGGCTTTCTTCAGCAGATTTTCCAACTTGTTTGTCATTGCTCTCTGGTTGGGCATGATCATGCAGCGTAGATGTTCAACCCGCAGAAGACGAACAGGCGGGGTGTTGTTTCAATGCTCAACATATAAACCCTAAACCCTAACCCTCAGATGCTGTTCACTCCAACTGAGAATCTGGGACTTGTTTAGAACCCTTTGAACCCACCGGTGCCTGAACCCCCAAACTTTTGGCCCCAAACCCTATCAATCCTCAACCTCTCAAATCCATACACCCTAAACCCCCGAAACCATCGGAAACTTCCCAGAAACCCTAAAGCCCTGTAAGCCCGGTGAAAGCCCGAAGCACTTTAATCCAAATCCCTCTCCAGTCCCGAAAAGGAACCTTGTAAGAAACCTACAGAAACCCTTCTGGATCCCTAACCCTAAACCCTAAACCGCCTAAACCCTAAACCCTAAACCAGGAGCCCTTTAAGGAACCTATAGAAACCCCTGTTCCGTGAGGTCGGCGCCCTCATTGGAGCCGCCGCTCTGGGTCGGCTCGAGGAATTGGAGGTGTGGGGTTTGGGGTTTCGGGTTGAGGGTACAGCGCAAGTCCGGTTTAGGATTTGGGGTTTCGGGTTTAGGGTTTGGGGATTGGGGTTTGGTGTTTTGAGTTTCGGGTTGAGGGTACGGGGTTTGGGGTTTGGGGTTTGGGTTTCGGGTTTCGGGTTTGGGGCTTGGGGTTTTGCGTTTGGGGGTTCGGGTTTGGGCTTTGTTGGTATTTTTTTGGTTTAGGGTCATGCAGGGCGTAGGTGGGAACAATGGCACAGCAAGCAGCACTAGACATGATAGTGAGAATGGCACATACGTCAAAAGAAGAGACAGAAAACTTCTCATTACAGTGATATTATGAAGAAGAATGATAATAAGATTGATGCTCTTCCTCTCTCGCTCCGTCCTCTGCTTCTCTCGCTCAATATGTGTTTACACATGTGTGTATACATATATATATATATATATATATTACATATGAGTTGTTACATGGGAATAACAGAAGAAATTGGAAACTCAACAGAGCCAGAACCACAAACAAAAAAACGTATTGATTGTAATGACAACCGGAGCGTAATCATAGTAACAGTAAGCACGTTTGAAGCCTGCTTGGTTTACTAGTGATTGGGGGCTTCGGTAGTTTGGTATTCAGGACATCGATTTAACATAATATAGGGGCCTTATTATTTACCTATACTACTTTGGGGGCTCCTTGTTATAATTTTGCATAACCTACCCCAATCCCTATTCTAATTTTTCGGCCAAACAGGCCCGTGCAAGTTATGATGCCTGCTGCCACATGCCACCTGCAGCTGCTGCTGCTGCTGCTGCTGCTGCTGCTGCCGCTGCCTGCTTCTTCCTACTGCACCAAGCCTGTGACGGGTCAAAGCAGCAGCAACACCAACAGCAGCAGCAGCAACAACACCATAAACAAACAAAAAACAGCAACAGCAACACCAACAAACAAAAGCAACACAAGCAACACACAACAAACAACACAACACAACAACACACAACGGACAACAAACAGCAAGCAACAAACATCAAACAAAGACTGAAACAAAGACAACCACAACCACAACAACAACAACAACGACGGTTTCAATCGTGGTGGTATGAAAGCTAGTGCTCGTGGCAGCATAAGCAGCTGCCGGCAGTTGCAGTAGTCGAAAGTCAAAGCCAGCGACAACACAACACTGAAAATCTCAAGTACCCAGGACCGTTGCAACCCCGAGCTCTCCCTGAAGGGTTTTACTTAGAGGGACTGGCAATGTTAAGCCCCGAGCTCAAACACAAAATCAGGAGCCAGCCTTCGACCCTGCATGCCTGTAAACCCAGAAGTCCCAAACATTCCCCAAAGGCTAAACCAGAAGCGCCAGACTCTCAACCTAAACTAGGCCCTATAGATCCTAAACCCCCAAGCCCTCAAAATCAGGAGCCCAAAAGATCCTAAACCCCCAAGCCTTCAAATCCTCTCGAAATCAGGAGCTTCTGCAACGTCTGGCCCTATATATCCTAAACCCCCAAACCCTCAAAACAAAATCATCCAAAATAGGCCCTATAGATCCTAAACCCCCAACCCTCGAAATCAGGAGCTTCTCCAACGTCCTCTCGATCCAAACCTCGCCGGCGGTCACGGCTTCACGGGCCTCCACGCGTCTGCTCACGGGGGCCAGGCTGGTTTAGGGTTTATAGGGTTTAGGGTTTTGGGTTTAGGGTTTTGGGGGTTTAGGGTTTAGGGTTTTGGGTTTAGGCTGGGTCAGCTGTTTCACTGGGGTCGGCTTAAAGGGCTTCGGGGGTCATGTGAATTCAGGGGGTTTGAAGGGTGCTTGAGGGCTTATACGGGTTTAAGGTGTTCTAGGGGGGTTGGAGGCCTCAAAAAGATTTTTGTATAAGAGCATTGCAATCAGCTAGCTGGTTCAGGTTTTGTTGGGGGTGAAGATCCCCCTTCCCTGATCGAAGCCGAACCTTACGAAGCCGTCTGTTTGTTGGACTTTCAGATCTTGGGGCTCCTGTTACGGTTTAGAGTTTAGGGTTGAGGGTTTAGGGTTTAGGGTTTAGGGAGTTGACGGCTTACGATGCGGCTTGACAAGAGCCGGGGGGGCTTTAGGCTTTGATTTAGGTCCGGGCTCGGGGTTTCGGGTTGAGGGTTCATGGTTTAATGAAGGCAGGGCTGTGGGGTTGTAGTGCTGTAGGTTTAGGGTTTAGAGTTTGGGGTTTAGGGTTTAGGGTTTAGGGTTTAGGGTTTAGGGTCAGGTTCAGAATTTGCGTGTAGTCCTGCTGTTAATCTCTGCTAGGGCTTTACTTCTTTCCATATTATTTGTGTAGAATGCTTTATGTCAGTAGTACCTCATAATGTCTTTGTTGTGCTGGATCAGGGTTTTGCGTAGGGGTTTGACTGAGATAAAGGACTTTCAAGGCTGGTACCCCAAACCTCGTTCTTTGGGATCCAGGAAACCCAAAACCTTCTAAGCACCCTAAACCTTAAATCCCCTAAACAACCTATAAATCCCCAAACCCCCTAAACCCCCCAAGCGCACGAACTGAAAGCGCCGTCAGGTTCGGGCGACGAGCCTTCTCTTGGAGGCGCGGAATGATGACTGTGTTGTTTTGTTTTTGTTCTTTTAAGGTGCCTGCTCATGAGAATTGGAAAGCACTTCAAGGGAGTAGTTGGGTACTCCCCTAACCTAATTAGCAGGCATCACCCCGAGGCCTTCCATGCCTGGTTTTGCAGTGGCACCGGGGCAAGCTCATAGCGCCCGGCAAAGCTTTGCGTAAGTTGGACTTTGACTTGAAGCAGCCGCCAGGTTTTGCTTTTTCAGAAGGCTTAGGGCATGTAACATAATGTACCCCAAACCCTACTATTCCAATGATTACAGCTTTTCCCATACAGGTCTGGAAGTCGGCGATACTTAGCTGTTTACAGCTTGGGGCTTAGGGCATCTTATGACTTAGCGTTTGATTGTCCCCGAGGTTTACTTCCTTGAGCACACAAAGCACTTAAACCTTGCACACGCCCGCAACCCATAAGATGAAGCCCGCATTGGATTCGATTTAATTGAATACACTGCCCCCTTGAAGTCCCGATGCTGTTTATGCGATGATATACTGATATACCTTTCCCCCCCAAACCCTGTATTTTTTATGGCCCCTACCTTACACCGGCTTGTATGTCCGAATCCTCTGAGCTCCGCTGCACCTTCGAAGCTGACCGCTTTCGATGAATGCTGCCTTGCAGGAGCCCACAAAGCACGGAAACATGACGGTTTAGGGCCGGGTTTAAGGTTTATGGAACCCTAAACCCTAAACCCTAAACCCTAAACCCTAAAACTACCCATTGCAATGGGGACATTAGCTTCTATAAGCTTATGTTCAAGTGCAACTGTGGGCTCGGAGCCCCGTTTTTTTTTCGGATCCCACGAAACCTGCGAGGGAGTACTTAGTACAAAAACCCATGCAAGCGCATAACCATTACTGCTACAGAAGCCTTGGTAATGAAGGCCTTGTTCAAATCCCTTTTCTATGCAAGCTCCCCTGTCGCAGGCTTTGGCGGCCGTCGACCAGGCTGGGTGTTGCCTTTATTACGCGCATTTCTACTACAGGATACACTATTCAGCTAATAGATATCGGTTTAGATTTGGGCGTCTCTTGCTGGAAACCGGAGAGTGGATGAACCACACCACTTGTCCTTCGTTGGGGCGGAAGATTTTCGGTATCTTTGGCTTATGGCAGACGCTGAAACCCTGAACCCCACCAACGCATTTACCGACCTTCCTTGTGTATGGTTTCCTTTTGCAAATCCTTAAAATGTAGGTCTTTGGGGGCTTAAGCTAAGCCTGACAAACCCTACAGCCTAAGCCCTAAACCCTAAACCCAATAATGTCGGAACCTGATTCAGAAACCCTTGGCCCTATAACCCCAAAATATTGGGATTCATATTGATAACCCTGATGGAGGCCCCGGGTTTCTTAATCAGCTTCCTACATAGTCTGGCCTTCCGGGTAGGCAGGGCCCGACCAGACGACGCCCCTCTTCATGGCAGCGCAGAACGGCTTCTCCGAGGCGCGCTTCAGTTTAGGTGTTTATCGGGGTTTAGAGTTTAGTAGGGTTTAGGTGTTGAGGACTTAATTAGGGTTTTAGGGTTTAGGGTTTAGGTGCTTAGGGTGTGTACGGCTAGGGGCCTTTAAGCTATACGTACCAGCAGTGTCTAAACGGTGGAGAAAGCGAAGGTCACTACACGCAGGCAGCAAGTGAGAAATATAGCACACTACACCCCAAAGCCCTAAACCCTAAACCCTAAACCCTAAACGTATGCAGAAGGTTTCTCGGGTGTCAGGAACCCTGGGCTGGCGTTGTGGGTCTGTAGAAGCAGAGGAGGTCTCGGCAGCTGTAGGCCCAGCTGTTCGCCGGCTTTTTTTCGGATCCTACTACAGTGGGTCCATCCTTTAAGCCCGGAGATCCTAAACACGGAAGTCCTCCTCAGCTTTAGCTCCCGATAGTATACGGGCCTTGATACTTAGAATAGGGTTTGGAGTTTTATTATTCTATATAAGGAACCCCCCAAGAACCCTATTCTGATGCTTAAGGCCCCTACATTACCCCGAAAGCCTGCGTCTCAAGACCCGAAACCCTTCCTAAACCCCGAACCCAACCTGCTGCACCCAAAAACCCACCTCTTTCAGGAGTTGCATGCAGAAACCCGAATAAGAACCTATGATTCATATCGGGGCAGAAATTCTATTCTGGGGCTTCCTGGCTATATTTATAGTATAATGTACCCCAAACCCCTATTCTACTTGTTAAGGCCTGTCGATGAAGCCGAAACCCTCAACCCTAAACCCGAAACCCTAAACCCTAAACCTTATCCGACCCGACAGCTCCCTTAGGTCGCTCGGGCGTTGCTGGAAGCTGGTGCCGACCGGAATCGCGACTCTAGGTTTGGATTGAAATGAGTTTTGGGTCCAGGGTTTCGTTTGTTTTTAGTTGCATGTATGGCGGCTTCGGAACCTACCTAGGGGGCCTCTTTTTTGGGGTCCGAACCAAACCGTCGGGTTCTCTGTTGTTGTCCCCTATTTCTGAAAGGCAAACTTACTCTAGTTTCAGAGCCCGCCGAAAATGCTTGTTTTTGACAGCATGAACTGAGCTCCTTGTCTCGTCTAAGGTTGTACGAAAAAGTTAGCAAGCGTCAAGCAAGAACCGTGAGACCCTCTGAACACGCCTCTAAAACTCAACTCAAAGACGAGCCCAACCTCGAAACCCTAAACTAAGCCCCCCAAAGAAACCCTAGACCCTAGACCCCCAAGCCTCAACCCTAAACCCTAATCCCAAGCCCTAAGATCGAGCCCAGGATTGCACGGACGTGGGTGCCACGCCCATGTTCATCGCGGCCGGTCGTGGGAACCTCGAGGCTTCTCGTAGAGCGAAGTCTCGAAGTTCAGGGTTTCGGGGTCTCGGGTTCAGATGGGTCTAGGGGTTTTAGGGGTTTAGGAGGATCGTAATAGAAACTGCCCCAATTGGGCCTGAGTGCCAGGCTTATAGGGTGTAGCCGGGTTGTAGATTATTTGGGAGAGAAACCTGGCGTACTCGTAAGATCTCGTAAGAAGTAGTGCAGAGTATGCCCCAAATGAGGGGGGCTGGGGATTGGGGGTTTAGGACTACGAATTTTGGGGTCGCGGGCTTTCGGGGATCAGCATTCAGCCGGTTTGGATTTAGCATTAGGATTAAGATTTAGACAGCATCTGTTCGGGTTAGGCATCTGGGTCTGTTTGGAGGTAGGGAGTGAGGTACAACACCATAAGATATCACACGAGCTACTGCTGGCCAGCCTCTATCTTCGGTTGTCTACGACAAGCATCCCGCCCTGAGTTGGAGTTCCCGACCTGACTTATCATGATGAGATAAGCTTGCAAGGCTTACATGATATACTGCATATCCTGAAAATGGTAGCTTAGAGCTGCACGTCGTGACAGTTCTGTGATGTACGATGTCAAGGGTGCCTCCACAGCTTTTCATTTCGTTCGTGGGTCATCGTGTAGGGCTTCATGGCTACACACATCTAGTAACACTATTCATGCCTGAGGGCACCTTAGTGTATTTGTATACCCCCACACGCTAAATCTTGAAGGCCCAAAGTATACGCCTTAAGTCCACTGCATGGCGGGCCGGCAGGTTGTCCGCATCTTGCTGGAGCACCACGCAGATCCAGACAAAGCCCAGATAGAGAACAGGGCCACGCCCCTCCTCATGGCTGCCTCCAAAGGCCGGTTGGGGGTTTAAGCCCAATCCTAGCAGAAAGTACCCATAGGCCCTAAAGCCCTAAAGTAGTTCCTTTTGGGGTTCATATTTAGAACCCTATAGGTAATCTCAAAAACGGAACTACTATGGGGCCTATGAGTAATACTAATTCCAGCTACTTCCCAAAACGTATAGTCTACCCCAGACATCCCTAGACGCTTAATCCGAAAGCTCGGACCCTGCATCCTCCCAGCACGGCGACTTAACTGAACGGCGCTTTCCAGGTCACGCCGAAGTTGTGCGCCTTTTGCTGGAGGCCAATGCTGATCAAGACTCCGACCTCACAGCCGGTAACTGGCTTGCTGTTGAAGAACCACCTTCAATTTGTATGAGTGTTTTGTAAGACTTGCTTGTTGGGTTCATAATGGTGATACATCATAGAGATAGAGGTTGCCACGTACCCTAACTTAAGTACATGAGATCTGCAACCCCAAACCGACAAGCCTAAACCCAAAGCAAAAGCCCAAAACACTAAACCCACAATCTAAACCCTAGAGTGCTTCTCTAGATAGATTGGAATTTGAGAACCCAGGTGGGGTAACGCCTCTGCTGATGGCCTGCGTGCGCGGCCACACAGAGGTGGGCCGTGAACAAAAAGCCTGCGGAACCCCTGTCGAATATAGGGGTCGGAACTCAGCCCCCTCATACAGTACTCCCTACTGTAAGTGTAGTACATAGAATTACACCAAAGCCGTAATGTCATTGTTGGCCGCTACGTTAAGCCTGCCTACAGTCTCCCATGCAGTTGTTTTTGTTTGTAAACCGTACAGCTGGCTAACCAAAACAGGAAGGCACCACAATGAAGATATGAGAACCCTTAGCCCGACGCCCAAAGACCCTAAATTCCTATTCAACCATGCCTCCCAGACCCTCAAACCCTAATTTGCTAAGCTCTGAGTTCCCAGTCTAATCCTAACACCCCAATGCTCAGCCACATGATTCGAGGGAGTCGAGGAGGTTGGCCTAGGGTTTAGGACGTTGGGTTCGATCTCAAGGCCCATGGTTTTGGGTTTGGTGGGGTTGAAGGGTTCAGGGCTTGGGGTTTAGGTAACTTGGGTGTTGCAGCTGCCCAGGTCGTGCGTGCTCTATTGGATCACCATGCGGAGATAGACAAACCTTGCACGGACGATGGCACAACCCCGTTGCGCCTGGATTGCCGTTACGAATGAGCGGGTAAGCAAAGGTTGCCAGTTTCCTGACATCACGGTTTAGGAGGATGCCAGATTTGGTGTGTCATGGACGGCGGCTTGTGTCCTTTCTTGGGTGGGCTTGTATGTACGTGACATATGTTATTTTCTATATTTGATTATATTCATATAGATATTCTACCTATATTTATCAGTTTCTATGTTTTGTTGGGGTTCATTCATTTCTACCGTTTATACTGTTGTACCTACATAGGCAATGCATTACCACCACTGGGTTTCTGATGTCTTCGTTGTATCGGAGCATGTAAGAGGTTTTCGGTGGCACTGCTGTTTGATGAAACGCACTCGTAAAAGTCAAGATGATTGCCCCTGCTCCGTTTAAGCAGCCATATTTCGAGACCCTAAACCCTAAACCCTAAACCCTAAACCCTAGTAGGGGGAGCCTTGTCGTTCAATCGTGTAGGGTTTAGGGTATCATCAGGGCTTTAAGGTTTCAGGGATTAGGGTTTTATAAGGAGAGCTGGAGCACCCCACGTGCCATTTTGCTTCGGACCTGCGGCATGATGTCCAGGGCTCCGGATGTGGTTTGCGCAACAGAACGAGTGAGCCTTGAAGTTCGTATTTCTGGTCCTTTATGATCCTTTTGTCTGTGAGCTACTAGAAACCTCGAATCGAAAGCCCTGGCCTAAGCCGAACGTCCCAATGCCTTATCCCAAACAGAGGTGATAGGAATGATTCGAGGAATGATGGATCCGTTTTCATTCAGGGTTTCATGTTACGGATCATGTAAGTCGGGGGCTCTGTAAACCTATATTCCGCAAGCAGGAACATGGCTTGTGGCCGGGGCCACGTGGCAACGGCCCGCATTCTGCTGGAATCTGGTCCACCGGCTGCAAGTTGCTCTGAACGGGAGTTTTGTACGCCTCGGGTCGGTACTCTGTGGCACTCGATGGCTTTAGGGTTCATAGGGTAGACCTGTAGCTGAAAAGGCCTGCCTTCTTAGGGTTCCCTATAATGGTCTGTCCTAAAAACAGATAAATTGTTCAGGCCCCAAAATAGTAACACGACGTGGCAGGCTCCTTGTGTGACCGGCGCAGTGGTCGGAAATATTCGCACGGGTTTCAGCAATCCTCGGGTTGGCTGAACACTTCAGGAGCTTGGAAAGGTGTACTGGGATCTTAAAGGTACTTAGAAATAATGTCTAATCTTTGGCTACTATAAACCCTAAGAAGCAGCTAAAATTATAATTCTTGCTAGGGGTCTAGGTTCAGTATAGGGATGCTGGGGATCTTTTCGGGATCCTTTTATAAGGGTGACGTAGTACTTTTGGGACGTGAAACAGGGGTTCTCTGACCTGCAGTTGAAGCCGAACAGTTGGAAACCCAACAGCCCCAATCCTTAAGAGTGAATGCATATAGGGAATCCCAGCACTAATTGTCCCTATTCAGGTTTCCAACTTTTTGAGGTTTGCTGTGGGGTCCGGGAACCGGGGTTCCACAGGACTTGCCTAAAAAACCCTATATAAATCTGACAGTATCTTGTGTCGGAGACAGGAAACCCTCGAGAGCGGTTCCTTCACGAAGTACACTCCGGTCCTGTGTGGCTAAAGCTCTTCGGGCTATCACGACTTGCAGGTTACAGGCTATTGCAATACCCTCCAGCATGGTAGGCCTGGATTATCGAGACCCTACAGAGAGGAATCGCAGGTTGATCGTAATTAACCCTGGGGCACGAAGCCCTTACCCCAACAAATGCCATCCTTGAACCTAAGGTGCGGACGTCAACAAAGCCTGCACTGACGATGGAGCGACGCCCCTGATTCGGGCCTGCGAGCGTTCGCACCTGGACGTCATCCGTCTGCTGTGGCCCGGCTGAAGTGAAGCCTACTCCGTTCAAATTCAAACCCCGAACCCAACCCACAGCTTAAACCCCTGAACCGTAACACCCTCAGCCATAAACCAATAAACGAACCCTGAGACGCTTGAACCCCAAAGCCCAAAACGTTACTCCAAGATACCCTGACCCCGACTAAGTTGATGCCTCCTGGTTTTCTCATGCAGAGGGTCTTGTCTTCAGCTGTCAGGACTTAGAAGAGGGCGTTGGGTGTAGGGTGTAGTATTTAATGTACGGTTTTGGGATGTATGCGGACTGTAAGGGGATGTTGTCACGAATTGTTCAGACTCCTATGCTGCAGGCTTCTACACCTCCAAATTACTCTTTAATAGCGCTTGCCCAGTTGTGTGAGTCTCAGTATGGAGGTCTATCGTTAGTTATGAGTCCCTAAAGCCCCGTTGCAAGTAACAAGGCTCCCCCATGTTACAGATCCTTCGCTAAGGCTTTCATTCCAAGCGGATGCAAAGTCTTCCCTGACCACTTCCGGAGCCTTTCCTTTGTGACTTGGCCAGTTCAGGCCCTGGGTGAAGGGCACATATCTATATAGGGACATGGGGTTGTATAATAACCCCGCGTGTAGGATTTATGGATTCAGTCGACCCAGTGTTGGTGATACTGCGTTTGGCTTGTAAAACGATAAGGAGGAGAAAAAAAAAACGATAACTTCATATCTTGTACGGTTGCTTTGTTATATGTTGGGACATAGGCGGAAAAGCAAAGAGTTCGACAAGTCGATGGGCTTTTCCGCTTGTCAGGGGCTGTTTTTCGACAGTTCAGTAGGGGACACGCAGCGGGCAGCTGGTCGGACATGTGCATAGATGTGAAGGAAATTCAGCAAAATCGTGTTACCACTTAAGGTAGTAGAACGATAACAGAACGATAACAAAAAACGATAACGTTAAGTTTACCAGAGTGGCTTTGTGAACCCATGGCCACATTTTGCTCCTGCTGCTGCTACTGCTACTACCACTACTCCTCCTCCTCTTACTACGACGACTACTACTACTACTACTACTGCTGCTGCTGCTGCTGCTGCTGCTGCTGCTGCTGCTGCTACTGCTGCTAGCTTTAACAACTGCTACTACTGCTACCACTACCACTACTACTACTACTACTACTACTACCACCACCACCACCACGACTACTACTACTACTACTACTACTACTACTACTACTACTACTACTACTCCTGCTACTACTGCACCAAGTCCTGTAAAACGATAAGGAGGAAAAAGAAACGATAACGTCATATCGGGTGAGTAGATTTAACACGAGGTTGTTTTGCAACCCCACATGGACAATTCAAACTAGTTTTCCCTCGGTTGATGTTGAGTTGTATTGTTATACCATAAAAGGCAGCGTTGAGGAGTAACATCTGTTCAGGCTGCTAGACCGTAGCACTGCCTTCTTTCGGACTGCAGGCTGTTCTTGTTAAGCTTTGGGATGGTTCGAATGAAAGGTTCTCCAGCATTCCTCCCCTTAGTAGAACTTTCAATGCTAGTGGCTGTAAGCCCAGGGAGCTCTGCAATGCGGCGTTCCAAGCCCGTGAGCCAGAAATCATCAAGAGTCCCCGACGCCAAGTGTAAGCCCTCGAAAGAGTGTATACTTCCAAGCCCCAGAGCCGTCATTGTGCAAAGTATCCACACCGCCAGACATGTTCTCCGGGATTCCTCCCAGCATCAGCCCCAAGAGGAATGCAATAGCCCTAAATCCTAAGCCAAAGCCAAACCCTAAACTAAACCCTAAATCCTAAGCCTAACCCTACGGCTCCATGCCTGTAAGCTTCATGTTCCTAACATCCAACATGCCAGGGATGCCAAGGAGCCCAGGATCAGCCCATGGCCCCCGATACCGCCAGACTCTGCAAGAAGGGCTCTTGGACCCTGGTTTCAGATCATATAGGGGCCTAGATAGTCATTAGCTATACTACGTTTCTTTTTGTTTTTTTTTTGGGGGGGGGGTTCTTATTCTAAATGCAATATAATGGGCCCCCCCCCAAACCCCATTCTGATTATTAAGGTCCTTACATTGACAGAAAATTCGAACTCTACTCCAAATGGCTGAAATCATAAGTCATAAGCCTCGAAGAAGGAAGCCTCACTCAAAGTAGACCCCCCCGGTGCAGGTACATTGCAGCGCAGCGAGGCGAAGCAGAAGCAGCGCGGCTTCTACTTCTTGCCGGCGCAGACAAGGTGCAGGGCTTCTGGTTTCCGAAAATAGGGGACCCTAATATAGCACCCTAAATAATAGGATCCTTATTATAAGGACCCCAAAATAAGGTACCCAAATTCTCGGAAAGTGCCACATGGCGGGGGTTACAGACATAATCCCGGAAGCAGCAAAGCTCGATTTGGTGGTTTCGGGTCGGTGTCGTACTGGACCTCCGTGAGGTTATACAAGGCTTGAGCGCATTTCTTCGGGCTCTTAGCCGTTGAACCCCAAAACTACTATGAATAGAATCGCCAGAGCCCCTGAAGCCTCGAAGCCGGCTGTTGGCTTCTCTGCTAAGCTTCGACATCATCAAGCGATGGATTCAAGGTTCAGGGTGTCCGATTCATGTTTCGAGAATGAATGCTCCTTCTTGCGAGTTAGGGGTTCAGGCTTGAGGCTTGAGGATTTTTCTGGAGAGCCTGGCCCTGAAGTCCTTTAAAGGAAGTTCTGGTTTTGGCAGAGGTGTAGAAGTCTTCTTAGGCCACCTAAAGTAGCGCCTTAACCATGCAAGTTGTGGCGCGCTGTTGAACCGAGCTTTGGAGCCGAGCCGTTTTGGGTTCTGGGTTTAGGGTTTTGGGTTTAGGGTTCTGGGTTCAGGCTGTTGTGGGGTTGATCTTTGTATCTTGGGGTTCAGAAGTAGGTATAAGATGCAGAGGCCATGCCATAGCACCCAACATCCTGTAATACAGTTTCAATTCGTGTCCCCGGGCCCTATATTCGCAGTCTTTACGTAGCTATGTTAACTATACCGTTCTGGACCCCCAAACCTTAGTCCATCTACTAATATAGGGGCCTAAATAATTACCTCTACTATTTTTTTGGGGGCCTCCTTGTTATAATTATAGTATAATGGGCCAAAACCCAAGCTTCGAGACCCCGAGCTTTTCCCCGTTACGACGGCGCAGGAGCAGGCGACCAGCGCGGGTGCTACGCCGCACGAAGCAGCTCGGGAAGGCGAGCACAACGAGGTTGGCCCGACACAATCACGGTGTAGGGTGTGTGGTATGGGTTTAGGGTTTTGGGCTTTTTCGGGTTTAGGGTTTAGGGTTTTGAGCTTTTCGGGTTTAGGGTTGAGGGTTTTAGGCTTTTCGGGTTTAGGGGTTAGACTTCTGATTTGGCTGAAAGTTCGCTAGACTGCAAGCCTAAATTGTTAGCCCGGTGCCCCCAAACACCAGGTGCAACCTGAAAGCCAAGGTTACCGTAGTTCCCGACACCCTTTAGGGTTTAGGGTTTAGGGTTTAGGGTTTAGGGTTTAGGGTTTAAAGTGTTGATCATAGTGCTGCTCTTTCACAGGTCCAGTAAGGGAAGTTTTCGGCCAACGACAAGACCTAAAGCTGGGGATTTTTGGTGCCTATGAGTCATGCCGAAAAAGAGCAACCGGAGCACAGAAGCCTTGTTCCTTCCCAAGATCGCACATTGCGGTTGCCTAACTCTACACCCTAAACCCTAAACCCTAAACCCTAAACCCTAATCTTGAGCCCTAAAGAACGCGGAGGTCCTGAGCGTACTCGCAGCCCCTCTCGCTGAGCTGCACCCGGGTGGAGCAGAGCTACAGGCAAACTAAGACCTTTAAAGTCATTAAGCCAAAGAGCCCAAAGCCCTAAAATCGCAAGTCCCGAAAGTCCTGGCCATATATATATATATATATATATATACTCTGATGTCCTAAATTTAAAAACCGGAACGCTTGTGCTTGGGGTTCAAGGGCTTCCCCAGAGCCAGTGATTATGTAAATGTTTTAACTTCTCGCCTTGAAGCCGTATGCCTCTTCGGTTTCGGGTTCTAGGGGGCTTAGAATTGTTGCCGGGAGGGGTGGCCCGTGGCTTTTCAGTCCTGGCCACAACCGTGAACCATAAAACTTACGGAGGCCGCAAAGGGGCAGTGTTGCATGTGCCTGCCTCAGTCGGCTCTTTGATCTAGGGCCCTGCACTGCCCTAAATGCCCAAACCCTCCGCCCCCGAAATCCTACAACCCTACCCGTGTACTACACCCCTCGAACCTCACAAAACCGTTCCCGAAACCCCTGAAAAGAGCCCTTTACTTCTGACCTTCCAAAGTAAAGACGTGCGGACGAGGATCGGCCTCCAACGAAATGGCTTAGGCTTTGGATTTAGGGGTTCGGGCTTTAAGGATTTAGGGTCTATAGGGTTTCGGATATCGGGCTTAGAGTGTAGGAGTTTAGGTTTTAGGGTTTAGGGCTTTATGGTTTCCGGATTTAAGGTTAGGAGTTAGGAGCCCTAACTTTCTACTACCCTCATGTAACTGTCTAGGATTGTGTCATCTCACCCGGGCAAAGAACTCAGAGAGACCTGTTTTCAGAAAGCGATGCGCAGGTTTCTTGCGCAATTAGGTATGATTCTGTCTGATCAGAGTTGGATAGGTCCCTAATGAAGGGAACATAGCAGGAAGTCATAGCTCCATTTCAGGCATGTAGCTCGACTAAGGGGTGTCTCTCTGAGAGCTCGCTGGTCTATCCTCCCCTTCAAAGAAGTGGGCGAGGGACAGCTTTCTCAAGCGATGTGAGCAGCGTCATCGGAAAAATCCCTGAAACTCCATCGTACACTCTTATAAGTCTGCTGTAGAAGTGCTAGGCTAGGGTGCAGAATTTTGGGCGCCTGATCTACGACTTCATGGTTCGGCTGTGTAGGTCACGGGATTGAAGATTCTGGATTCGAAAAAACCAAAGTCTACGCTCAGTCTGTCAGTTTGGGGTTGAGTAGCCGCGGTTTAGGGTTTACGGTTTAGGGTTTAAGCTAATATAGGGGCCTTTTAATAAGTACCTATACTATTTGGGAACTCCTTAATATACTTATAGTATAACATGCCCACAAAACCGTATTCTCATTATTACCACCCCTATAAACGTCTGCGGCCCCCCCTCGTTTGGAATCCAGGGAGGATGCCCGAACCGTAAGCTGTTACGAGAGGAGCTGCAACGACTGCTCAGCCAAACGCTGCTCGAACCCTCAGCATCAGCGTAGTTTTGCGGACTAAGTTCTCGGATTGCCCGCTGCTTTGGGGTCGAAAGCTCCGGTACTTACCCGTAGGCCCCATAGTAGTTCCTTTTTGGGATTACCTTGTAGGGTTCTAAATATGAACCCCAAAAGGAACTACTTTAGGGCCTATGGGTAGTAATCACTGTAGTCACTTACATAGACCGATAGTAGGCAACTGTATAGCCCGCCGATCTCAAATCGGTGGCGCGCAAATCATTTGCCCGACGTGCAAAGCCAGAAATGTGCAGAATTTCGAGTTTTGAAGGTTTGAGCCTTGCTGGTGAGTGTTTGATGCTCTTACTACTGAAGTACCTATTGTCACTGCTGCAGTCATGTTATGCTCCTCTGTGTGCTAAGGGGGCTGGTGTCTATGATTGTTTGTGTAGCAGTGAAGCGGTTATCAGGACCATGCTGCCCGATTCTCCTAGCCGTTAGACATGCGCGCTTCTGTTCAGCGTGACACATATTTCAGTTGCAGAAACCTTTTAGAATCTGCGACGCCGTCGGCCCCATCAGACACTACTAAACAAAAATCACACTAGAGCAGCCCCCTCAAGCAGATAAACCCTAATTAACTTCCAATTTCGCGAATCCCCAGCCCATCATCCCAAACCTTGTTTCCTCATCCTATACCAAATCCTAAGAGCCAGACCCACTTCTCCAAAGCCCAAATCCCAAGAAACCCTGGTGCATGTGCAGGAAAGACCGGATTTCTCGAGCTGCCATGTGGGCATGGCCAGACACCCAGACAGGAAGGAAGTCAAGTCAATCACAATTTCTACAGTGCTTAATGCAGTGTGTTGTTGGCCCGTCGTTGCAGACTCCTAAACTTGCCTAATTTGCAGAGAGATTTAGATTTAGCATGTTGCGTGGTGGAGTTTCATGACTTAGAAACTCGGCGGGTGATGTTCTGCAATCGGACCAGGACGTTGGATGCTTCAGTGACTCAGATCGATGCTCTCGTTTTGCCGTTTAATATAACCGCAAAGAACATCCCTAAACTCTAAACCCTAAACTCTTTGAGGAACAGAAAAGGTACTTATGGCAAGGAGCCCGAGAATAGCAAGGAGCCCGAGAGACTTAAAGTACCCAATGAAGTGAGCTGCCAAGATTCTCGAGATCTGGACAACGAGTGTAGGGTCTTAAATAAGTACCTGCCGATACAATTTTGGGGTGTTCCTGATTATAACCATAGTATAATATACCCCGAAACCCTTTTCTAATTATTAAGGCCCCTACATTGAGCCCTTATCCCTGAAACCCTAAACCCCTAAAGCCCTAAACCCTTCAACCCTAAAGCCTTTAACTCTACAACCCTAATACCTGAATATATTAGG
>CAJNDV010031348.1:10643-42914 GCA_905221635.1 Symbiodinium sp. CCMP2456 | reverse complement strand
GATCCTTGATTTGGTTTCATGGCTTGTTTGGAGGCTTGGGAGGGTTGCTGCGTTTCCTTGGCATCCATGAGCCAAGGATCGACTGCGTGGCCCTGTGCTTCTGTCGTCACCAAGACTATCTGTGTGAAACGCCATATGCCAGTCATAGCCTTGATTTGTGGTTACTCGAAGGTACTTGCTAACTTGGTTTCAATATCGAAAGAGCTATTAGCAGGACCGTCGCCGGTTACCGCGTAGGCTTGATGGGCGGATATGCACCCGCGTGCATGTAACCTTTCTCTGCATGTGCGCGTGCTGGAGCAGGCCTGAACGTGCATATCTCCATCTGGTCTCTTATACTGTGAATGGATCGTTGAAGAAGCCCGAAACGAACCGGAGCGAGATGCTAGCCCGGAAACGACAAGCCTGTCCAAAGTCCTCTGCAGCTAACTTTGAGCCCATGTTGAAGCTACGAGTGCTCAGACCTTTGCCTTAATCCTTAAACCCTGAACTTAAACCCTTAACCCTAAACCTGAAATCCTGGGCCATATCGGTTCCCTTAGCAGGGCCCCCGCTGCACGCTCTCACCTGCGCCGGTCCTGGAAAGCGAAAGGGAGTCAGTCATCTGTTCCGGAAAGTACACTCATGGCGTTGGGGTCATGGCTGCTGTCTAGGTTTGGGATCCGTAGCTTCCTCACTCAGCGCCTGGAGCTCCGGGGTTAGGGTTTACGGATAAACCCTAAACCCGAAACGTTTATCCCTAAACTCCAACCCTGAACCCTAAACCCTATTCCCCAGGAACGGATGTTTAGGGTGAAAGAGCCAGCAGGCCTCGGTTGCTCTTCGTCGGGATAGGGCAACTGATGACATACGTTCAAACTTTGGAGATGCCAGATCTCAGCTCCGCGCTCCACCGTGGGCCTGACAATGGCTTTAGGTTTTAGGGCTTAGGCAACCCATCACAAGTACGTGCAAATCTGCACAAGACATTACAGCTACAATTCTCATGCCAGCTCAGTAGCCAAATCGGTGCGACCCACCTTCCCAGTGGGGTGATGAAGCAGCTGCGGGTGATGGCACGAAAGCATGGTGAAGGAAATGATGAATGTGATGAAGATGAAGCATGAGGAGAGTGGTGCATAGTACTTGTACAACTACCAGCACTTCCGACATTCTATCACTGCCAGCACTACGAGTAGCGGTGGTGGTGGAAATTCATGTTGCTGGTTGTGTTGTCGCTGTCTTGCTGCTGCAGTGCCCAGTTTTTGAAGTTAAGGCTTGTAACAATCGCAACAGTAGTAGTAGCACAATACTGACCTTCTACGGTTCGGCCGAAGCAGTCACTAGATTGCGCAAGGCTTACGGGGTATCAATTGCAGAACCGTGTAGTCATTTTACCCATGATAACTCATATATGTGCATGATTGTGCATGTAGGTTTGTATACATGTATGTATGTATGTCTGTCTGTATGTATGTCTGCTTGCTTGTATGTACGTATGTATGTACGTACGAACATATGTATGCGCGTGTGTGTGTGTACAAATGTACGTATGTATGTACGATTATGTACGTTTGTTTGTTTGTATGTATGTGTGTATAGTATGTGTGTATAGTATGTGTATAAACTTACACACACACACACACATATATATATATATATATATCTCTCTCTCTCTCTCTTTCTTTCGCCAGGGCTATGGGCAAGGGGAAGCTCCCCCTCTCTCTCTCTCTCTGTGCGTGTGTATATGTATGTGTATGTCCGCATGTGTGCTTTGATTTGTCGACCATCGTTTCTAGGTCGGCGCTGGATTGCCCGAAGCAAGCCCTAGAACCATATCGTAATCAGCCGCAATCCCAGAGCCAATCTTAGTAAATCCTTAAACACTACATAAATCCCAAATCCTAAACCCTAAACCCTAAAACCCTAAATCCTAAACCCTGAACCCTAAACCCTAAAACCCTAAATCCTAAACCTGAACCCTAAACCCTAAACCTTAAACCCTAAATCCTAAACCCTAAAACCCAAGACCTGAGACCTTTGAGGGCCCGGCTCCGCAAACGGCGAAAGCCCACCGGAGCGCGCCGGCTGCACCGGGTTGGGCTTTGCCTGAACGTTTTAGGGGTTTCGACTCTCACACTCTCACGCAGCAGGCAAGGCTCCTTTTAGGGGTTTAGGGTTTAGGGAAGCACGGCCACCAAACTTGTTGATTTTAGGGCTTAGGGTTTTAAGGTTTAGGGCTTAGGCTTCAGGGTTTTAGGGTTTAGGGTTCAGATTTTAGGGTTTGGGGATCAAGGTTCAATGTTTGAGTTAGAGGATTCAGGCTACGGAGTTCACCCACATCAATAAAGTCCCACCCTAAACGGCCCTAAACCCTAAACCCTGAACGGTAAACGGTAAGACCCCATGCACATCATGGGAAGCCAGGGCTTCGTTAGCCACAAAGGCTGGTCTCATGCCTCTTTGGACATTGACATTGAGGCTCGAGGCTTAACGGACCCTAAACCCTAAACCCTTTAACGTTTAATCCTTGCAACTCTGACATCCTAAACACAAGCACTCAAAAACCCTGAACCTCACATATCTTAGGCGCCCACATGTCGCGGAACAACGTCAAGTCAAGGCAAAACAATGAGAGCTACAAGCATCAGAACAAGAAGCTGAACATGACAAAAATACTTATAACAATGTCAGACAATAGGAACCCCAAATAACTGAGGCTTCGGCGCGCCCGGTGCAGCTCATCTCGCGGGCACAGCAAAAGAACTGGCGGCGAAGATCACACGTTACGTTCGAAAGATGCTAAGCCCTAACGGGTCTAATGCCTGGCTATAGTAAGGGAATAAGTAAGTACGTAGGCCGGCAAGCATGCACACACGCACGCATGCATGCACGCATGCATGTATGTATGCATGTCTGTATATGTGTGGTGTGTGTACTATAGGTAGGGGTGGTAGGTAGGTCGGTAGGTGGGCAGGCGGGCAAACAGGCAGGGCAGGCGGGAGCAGGGAAAGGTGGGTACGTTGCTAGAAGGTAGGCAGGTAGGTAGGCAGGTAGGTGTAGGCAGGTAGGTTAGCTAGGTTAGCCAGCTCAGCTGAGGTCAGCTAGGTTAGCTGGGTTAGCCAGGTTGGTTAGGTTAGCTAGGTTTTCTAAGTTAGTTAGGTAGCTAGGTAGGTAGTAGGTAGTTCAGTAAGTAGGTAAGTAGGTAGGTAAGTAGATAGGTAAGTAGGTAGGCAGGTAGGTAGGTCGGTGGGTAGGTAGGTAGGTGGGTAGGTAGGTAGGTAGGTAGGTAGGTAGGTCGGTAGGTCGGTGGGTCGGCAGGTCGGCAGGTCGGTAGGTCGGTAGGTCGGTAGGTAGGTAGGTGGGTAGGTAGGTAGGTAGGTTTATACTATGTGTCTGTATACATGCGTACATGCATACATACATGCATACATGTACATGTATGTGTATCTATATGTATGTGTATATATATATATACACATACAAAGCAAAAGATCTCTGCGTGTCTGTGTGTGCGCGCATCATATGTTCGTGTGTTCTAGAAAGACCTATCGTGTGCACGCGTGCGTGCTTCCTTTGCTGGTCTAAGTCTACGCTATCATATACGGTCTGAGATCATGCTAGGTTGCAGTGCGCCGAGCGGTTTGGTATGATTTGCTGTGTTCTGTCTGCAGACAAAGTGGTGAAGCGAGACTATAGACCGTCGTGCCTACCATGACGCCTATGTATGCGCAGAAAGAAGACACCTGACTGGATAGGTATGCCTCTAGACTCTACACACAGACCAGACATCCTTGCACATGAACGACCAGACATATGTGGACACATCTAGAAAGCTGCGCAAGAACGTCCAGCAGCCTGTGCCAGGAACATGAGAGCCATTGATTCGCAGGTTCGAGGAAGCGAACGATGGAAAGTTGTACCGGCTTGAGCCAGCATCGCAAAGACCAGGGGTGCATCGATTCAGCCAATGTCTGGGCATGTATCACGAAGAACGCCTATTGCTTGATACATTGCCTCCAAGTCCTTCTGTAATTCAAATCCTCGTCATGCTCAGCCCAGGCTTGCTAGCACCTTTGTAAACCCATGCTAAGGCTGAGGCCTAGGCGATCCCAGGCGTGCGACGAAATCCTACCCAGAATCCTAACTCGAATCACCGCCCCCCAGGATCTGCTCGCTCTAACCTGTCTTTCCTCTGGCCTTGAGCTGACACTGTGGCACATGGCCTTCGCACCTTTGGTGTGTCAAATGGAGCTCGCTGAACGCATGTAGGTACATCTGAAACAATTCAAAGCAAGGTTGAGCCGAAGCTGCTTTCAGGACAGTATAGGTTCTTTCTACATCTGCAGGCTAAGATCTGACGAAGATTGACAAAGCCTTGCTCTCGATCGTAGAGATGCAGACTCATGCAGCCTTCGTGTGGCTCGCATCAGCCGCATCAGTTGGAGTTAATCTGGCAAGCTAGGCCAGGATCTTTCTCGCATCGCTGTCCTCCTTGAAGGCGCACCGTTCATATTCAGCGCCTTTGAGCTGGGAGAAATTCACTAAATGCACTTCGTCCTCTGTGATGATAGTAGCTTGTATCTTCTGAAAAGAAAAACACACGGGAAGTGCAATGTGAGTTCCAAGTAAAAGGCTTGAAAACCTGCGAGCATTCGCGCCGGTGCGGTACCAAGCCACACCAGCCTCAGCCCGGTAGTGTAGACATGTTGGACATGTAGCACCCAGCTGCTAGCAGAATCACAGCTCTAAGCGAACTTTTGTCGTGTAGGAACAGCTGGAAAGTGAAGCTGTGGCTGCCCAGCAAATACGAGTGAGACACGAGGCAAAGGTACCAGTGGAAATCCCATGCTGCCAATAACTATGGCATGCCAGTCGAAACGTCTAATCTAAGGCGGCCACGGTGTGAAGTCCCTGCTTCGCGATCCCCGAAAGGACTCAGAACAGCTGGCATGCTTCACAGACTGCCGCGGGCCAGCACGCCCAAACAAGTGTACTATTAAACTATTGAATCAGTCTCATTGTTCTGCATGCTTGGAGGAGTCATGCTCCTCGGAACAGCCATCTTTCAGAGCCAAACACATTCCATTTACACATAACCTCTTGTGTGTTCCGCGTGGTGCGACCTTTGTGTATTGTTGCCTTTGCCACCCGATTGAAGTTTGCTTAGATACTTGCCTGTATCGTATATAGCTGGCAACTCCTCACAAGCGTCTGCCTGGCACTTCGACACGATAGACAGCTGTCGAGGGTACCGGATGGTGCAAAAGGCCGTCACATAGGTCGACACTTCGCTGTCTCCTGCAAGCAGAAGACAGATGGTCTAGTTTTGCTCCATATAGCACTTGTCCCGTCCTGGATGCCATCCATCTGTCCCCAAAGGTCCGACCTTGACGCGGCCGTGGTTTTCGCATGCCCAGGAAAAAACATGCAGAAAAATGCTCCAAGTCCCTGGCAATGGATTTCCTATGCTCTACCTGGGAGGCAAGGGAACTCAACAAATCCTAGTCGTGTGCTGAGAACGTATTGAGCAGGGATATTAAACCACAGCCGGAATGACACCCGGAAAAAGGGGTGACATTTTCTGCAGTGTTTCCGATCGAACGTTGCAAGGCCTTTTTTTTGCAATCCAGTGGCTTGGCATGCTCGAGCACCCGCATTGCTTCGTCCACCTGGCCAGCTCGACAGCTCGCGAAGCCTAGCTCTGCCAAGCAGCGAGCCTTGGCTTTGAGCTGGGGCTCGCTGTCCAAAAGGATCAACAGCTCAGAGTTGTCCATCTCGAGCATCATGCCTGCAGCAAGCTCTCCGATTGCAAAACTTGCTATATACACAACAATTCGGAAATTACCCGTGTTCGGATCATGGCGCTCCGACGGGCTCCGAGTTGCTTCAGGTCACTTCTACATAAGCTGCTAAAACGAGCACCCCATCCACAAGTTCGCTTTGCCTGTGATCTTGCCTGCCAGCTCCGGCTGGTGCTTGGAAATTGCCGGGAACAGCCGCTCACCAATTAGTTGCTTCTGCACCTGAGCCAATGTGAACTGGCAGGAGCAAGCATTCAATGAGTTCCTTCCTTGTGAGAAGCAAGTGATCTTCAACTTGGCGACGCAGACAGTACTTAGCATCCGTGTATCTCGGGTCATAATATGACGTCACTCTCAACTAAGTTTCGGCAGAAGCAGCCCTGCATACGTGGTCTGGTCATGTGCTCCCCGCCCTCCCTCTACAGTAGAGGCCATTCCTCCTTGGGGATTGGGTGGGTTTGGCTTCAACTCGCCGTGAAATTTGTCTTGGTTTGGGGTTTGTGTGTCTCATGTGAAAAACATTTCGGATTCCGTTAACTTCAGTTTCCCTCCCTCATCCCCATGTGCTAGTGCAGGTGTGGCCTTCGTGTTGCTTCTTTTCTGGGTGTGGGTGGGTTTGGTTCCCCCAGAAATCATATGGTGTGGTTTATAAAACGCAATAGTCACCAGGATAGCGGCCCATCCGTCTCTGTAAGATTCTGCAAGCATCGACATTTTCGAAAGTAGCCTTCCTGTGCGTGGCTGCTGACACTTTCGAGATGTCGAAATGATTCCCGAGAAGACAACAAACAAGCGCTCCAAGCAAGCTACCGCATCTCTGCCTGCCCGGTATTTCTGAAGCGTCGCTGTGATGTGACATCGAGATCCAAACAAGAGCAAGGGCAGCTGCGAAAATTACAACCTCTTGAGCTTAGGTGTCGGCGCGATTGAAGCGGCAGGCGACTCTCATGTCGACTCCGTGCTCGGCTAGCCCTGCATCCCCCCGCCTCCGTGACCATACATTTGGGGCCAGCGGCCGGGTGGGGGGAACGCTAGACCGCCTTTTCCGGACAGGACAGCATCGTGAGATAGATCGATTCCAGCTGTTTACATTGACTGGACGGTTTTATCATGGTTCGGCTCTCTGAGCCTAGCTGAGACTCGAACTGAACCTGGGCAACGTGACCGCCACGAAACTTAGCATGGACTTCACATCCTTTCCAAGGAATGCATGCTGTCTCTTGTTGTCGGTTCGCTTTGGAGCCTTCTTTGGGCGCCCCTGGTCCCATCAAAAATGTTGCGGGCACCACAGCTGCCTTGACTAGCAGGTTACGTGCCATGTCAAGAAACCAAGGATGCCGCCGGTGGTGCTGCAGCGGCGAGGGCTGCAGCTGTCAGCTGCTGCCCAGATCCTTGTGCATGCAGCGAAAACTCCTAAATCCATTGAAAACTGCGAAAGAAGCTGTCAAGACCCCAGAGCTCCGTGCCTGGGTTGGCAGCCTGGGCCGGCGTCTGCTGAGACGGCTGTGGCATCGGGGCAGGCATGCCTCAACAACGGCTGGTTCCTCCCAAGCAAGGGTTGCGCCAAACGAACTCACCTGAGCATCCGGCCCGGGCGCATCATCGGCATTTGAGGCATGGCGGGTCGCATCATCCCCATTGGGCCCATGGGACCCATCGGCCCCATTGGCATCGGCATACCTCCTTTGCCCATTGCTCCGGGCATTCCCATTGCACCAGACATGCCCTTGCCCATGGCACCCATTCCCATCATCTGCGGGTTCATCGGCATGGGCATGCCCTTGCCCTTCTGGCCCATCATTCCAGGATTCGGTCCGCCCTGGCCCATCATGTTACCTTTGCCCATGCCACCCATGCCCATCATTGGCGGACCTCCCATGGGACCACCCATGCCGCCCATCGGGTTACCGTACATCTGGTTACCACCCATGCCCATGCCGCCCATGCCCATACCGCCCTTTCCACCCTTTCCTTTTCCTCCTCCCATGCCCTTGCCCATGCCGCCAGGAGAGTAGCGCTGACCTCAACCGGAAAGAACTCAAACCGATCTGTGCCGAAGTGCCGAAATATTCTCTTCGAGACACGCAAGCGCTCGGCCCGGACGTCACGCTTTTCTGCCAGGCCCACATATAGAGGCTTTCCCTTCACGACCTACCGGTGGCTGAGCTTGGCGAAGACCTTGACACGCTATGCAAACTGGCTCCGTCCTTGAGGTGCATCTCGGTTACCGCTTTTGTGGCTTCGTCCGGACTAGAGAAGCAGACGAAGCCAAAGCCCTGCACCGGTCATGCAACAGGGACTGAAGCCATGGACCGCGCACATTAGGCCCTCAAGCGGCTAGTTAGCAACTCGTTGGCACTGATCTGGCCTTGCACTTGCCACTGGCCTCCTGCTCAGAGAACCCGGATTTTGTCTGGCACTTCGCAGGTGTGAAGCTAACTGTGACGTACAATAACTGCGGTGTGTCGTGATTGCAACAGAACTTGTCGGAAGTTGGTGCTATTTCGGCGTCCTTCATAGCAACGACAGAGGTGATGTTGCCAAAGGGTTCGAAAAGAGCCTTTAACGAGTCGTCGTCTGTGGCCTCATCCTCAGCTGCTGACTGCTGCAGCCCTCTTTGAGGTTTTCCTTCCCTGAGAGGTTGAGCCTTTCTTCGATAGTTAAGACTTTGCACTACACTTTGCTCTTCCTCTTTGAGGCAGTGGCCAAGTTTTTCACGTACAGGTTGACACCCTGCGAACGCGACGGTCCAGCTGCCGGATCCCTTGGCGGCATCTTCTCCTGATCAAAGCACATGTACGACCTCATCGAATGAGGGAGGTCCAGGCATGCACAGGCCTTCAGTTCCATTTGGCGCTCATACTTGGACTGCGCGCGGGCAACATACAGCAAATAGCCTGCTTCGGCTCTTGGCAACCAACACCCAAGGAAATTGATTTGACTCTCACGGTTGCATGCGAGCTGCTCTTTTCCGTCCGATCCTTCTCTTCCTCTTCTTTTTCCTTCAGGGCTTACTCCCAAGAATGGCCAGTACCCGGGCCTTTCAGGAACCCGCAGAGAGAGTCCTTGTCTGCTTCCTTCTGCTCATCAGTGCGACAATCCTTCTGGTGCATGGCACTGATAGCCTGCAGGCCAGTCCCTCTTCCGTGTACTCGATGCAACATCTGCATTTCTGACAGCTGGCAGCCTGAACGGCTTGCTCGTGAGTCTCGTAGTTGAGGAATGCAGACTTCCTGCCCTGACCAACCAGCAGGGCTGGTTCGAATAACAAGTCAAGGATAAATAAACGGCAGGCAGCAACATGCACCTTGGGGTCGGTGGACACATGAGACGAGGTGATCTGAGCATCGCGACAGCACGTAACGAAGCACAGATGTCCATGCCGCGATGCATCTCGAAATTGGTGTGTCAATTCCGTGTGCTACAAGGATGAGCTGCCAGCGGCTCCGTGAGCTGCGAACTCGGTCTTCAGCTTATCCTGCCGTACACAGTACGAGACTCTGTGGGCTCTGCATGGATCCTCGATACTGTTGGAAGCCAAGGGTGCTCCCTCGAGGCCTGCTGGCCAATGCAAGGAAACTCCCACTTCCACTCACCAGCTCGCTTGTGTGTTGGTCGTCCAGTCTGTGGGTGTGTGTGCGTTTCTAAGTCTGTGAGAAGACGAATTGAGCAAGCACCTGCAACTGCAGTACAAAGTGAGAACTTACAATTTTCTCTGATCTACATCTTACGACCAAGTCCTCGTCCCAGTCATCAGGGAAGTTTTTGACGTAGATCTCAGTGTGGCAGATGTGAGCACACAGCAAGCCTATGTTCGGGGCTTGAGCTGCTGGCATTGGTGAATGTGTTCATTGCTGGCTTCTCACCTCAAGCAATAAACTTGCATTCTCCACAAATCGATGTATTTCCTGTACGGTGCCGTTTCACAGTGGGCTTCCAGCGATCTTGACGCTTGACGAAGCCAGACACTCCGACCTCCCCGACACATCTTATCATCAAATGAAGACTCTTTTGTCTTACTGTTCGACCACCCGTCGTTACACTCTCACTCCTCGGAAAAACCAGATCAAGTCACCCGGTGTGCGGTCGACTACACAGTGGCAGAAAATGACGTGTGGCTAGGGAGCTGCATCCTGAGGCAATAGACCGTCTTTTCTCCGATTTGCATACCGTCGACTCGTTCAATGGCCTGCCACATGCGTCGTTTCTGGACTGCTGCAACTTTCAAGCCTGCACAACTGGCATTGTTCACAAAGCTGCGTACGATCTTCAGACCGCGACCCAGCAGCTGTTTTTCCACGACACAACTCCGTCGACCCTGACGCTGTCTCTCTCTGTTCAGCCCGGCCTGTTTGGCCGCATCTTCGGTCTCGTAGTGCACCTCAAGCGCAATTCAGTCTCTCTTCTGCTGCCCTACTGCACATGCATAGGCACGATGACGCATGATCCGTCGATCAGTGCAAACTTCGGATTTCGGCCGCCGGCAAAGCCGTATCCACGTGACTTTCCATCTGACCCAGTGCAAACCTTCCAGGACTGACTGCCACTCTCCTGGCTTCTCTTGCTCACGCTTGCCACATGCCACACCAGACCGCTGCCAAGGGCAGGTCAGAACATGTCGCAACTCAAAGGGGCTGAATACGTAGTGCTGAAACACTTCGCATCTTTGGATGCCGCTTGACGTGAATCGCATCCAGCGCTCCTGAAAATGTTGTGTACGTGTGCGGCATGACCCTGTCGGCTTGATAGCCGCTGCCTGTCTGTGCATTTTTCCCTCTCGCATGGGAGGTCCGAGAAAAGCTGCTTGCTTGCCGAGGCTTGCCGATGTCCAGAGTGCTCCGCTGTCAACGTGGGCAAGAGTTCTGGGTTTTCGATGCGATCCGGCTGTGCATCAGGCAGTTTTGGTTGCTCCCGCGGCCCGTGCACAGGCAGAATCGGAACCCCACGCTATGACGCGACTGCCCGCGCTGCCCGTCTGCTCCGCTCACAGTGCCAAATTGCAAGAGGCCTCTTTTAGGGCCGTTGTGCCTTGCAGGAGAGGATGTTGCCGAAGAGGCTGAAGGTATCGTACAAAGCCTTATTGTCGATGTTCCGGTCCAGGTTGCGGACCTGGCTGCCAGTCATAAATTTGCTTTCTGTTTCATTTTGCAGGGACGATGAAGACTCTAACACACCGTGCACAGCTCCCGGCAAAAACATTTCCAAGGCCACCTGGTAGTGCAGCGCTCTTTCCGGCTAGCGGCTAGCTTTTTTCTGCCAAGACGACGAGTCTGACCCTTGCTTCCCGAGGCTATGGCTTTTGCGAAGGCTAGGGTCGCGCTGGGACCACATGATGCGGCAGGCGCGGCCCTGTGGAAGGGTTTCTCGAATCTCCGATGTTGTGTCGCGCAAACTATTCCGGCCTTGATGCTTGAATAGTTCAACGTGTCCAGAGCACGTTCAGCATCAGAAACACTGTGGAAGTTGACGTAACCTGGAAAGTTCGTGCTGGTGCCAATGTTGCCATAACGAGGGATCCCACTAATGGGATGAACATATCAGCCAAGATGCCATAACCAAGAGACCTGACATCATTGCATCGACAGTGCCAACATCAGCGGTACAGTGTCACGTGTAGTGTCACTAGTGACTGGTGCTGTGTGTGACACTCTGGAACGACTGTAAAAACCTCAAGCCGCTCGCACTCACTGTGAGTCTCTCCCGAGCGCACTTCCGGGAGACGCTGTCACGGCAAACGCGGATGGACGCCACTGGCCCGACCGAGTTGAAGATCTCGTATAGCATTGCCTCTACTGATGAATCGTACCGCTCCCGTCTAGGAATCTGCAAACTTGGCACAGACTTGCAGCGCCTCAGTAACATCAGGATGCAGATCACCCACGTACCTGGCACGAAGAGCCAAGTCTTGATGGCCGTCGCTTCTAAGCTCGGCACTTCCTGCAAAACAATTCGGCTGGGACGGACCAGATGGTGGAACAGAAACATGAACTAGGGTGGCGCACAAGGACGCAAACTGAGGCACCTCAGGTGCCATACTCAACAGCCGACATGCCCGATACGGACAACGAAGGCCTTTTGCTAACCGCAGCCACGCCACTCCTGCCATATCTGCCTGTGTGGCACGAAGTATGACGCATCACTCCTTTCTGCCATGCTCACTCTGAGGTCCCAGGAGCTGTCGTGGAGAAGCGAGGAGGAGTGACTGCCTTGAAGAAACCTCCGCTCGCCGTATACTTCAGCGAAATGTCCGCGACATGCACTCTTTAAGAAAACGAGAAGCATCCAGAAGTGTCAATGCATTTCTGTATATTTCTTTCACACGCGTGTGTGTGGGGGAATTACTCTCGCAGGAGTGCTGCCTCGGACGCCGCACGCGCTGGTGAGAATGGAGGAACCTGAGAGTCTCAGGTCTTTGAGCAGCAAAACAATCCGAAGACATTCACATACCAAGCCAGGGGCAAGTTCTTTTTGCAGGTTATGGGGTTATGCCTTGCTTGCTTGAGTCACAGGATTGGTTTGCTGCCTCCCGGAGGCGCAAAGATGGAAACAACCACGCGCTGGGGATGAGGCGATTTTTAAGTGGACTCGGCGGGCCAGCGGCTGGCCCCCTTGACCTTGTCCGCTGCTACTTCGAGCCCCGCAGCAACCGTTCGCATTCACATTCATGCCGCTGACGTCACATGATATCTTCTTGCCCACTCCTTTTCCACTGTTTGTTGCTCTTCTTTGGCGTGCCTGCGCAGCTTGCTATGGCCGCCTCCTAGCTGTTCAACTGCAACCAACACATGCTATTTCGGACATGGCCAAGCGTCAATGCGCTATTAGCATTCGTATCGTACTGTTGCGATGAGGCTTTTGATATCGACGCATATAACAAAGATCCCAAACACAACGCGCGCACACGCAGAGACACACACACACACACGCACGCACACACACACACACACACAAACTCTATCTCTATCATTAGACCTCTGGCTGATCAGCAGAATGACTCACTCCAAGCCTGAAAGCAACCCAAAACTATGATCAAGCAACGATCTACTGTTTGTCTTGGAAGCTTGGCATCCGTCCGAAAGCCACGGGAATGACCCTGCACTGTCATGTGGACAGGACTGGTGCGAACTGCACGATGCCGGTCGATCTGTGGGGCGCTCGACTCATAAGTTAGCATCAGCAGTAGAAGTCGTAAACCTGGTCAACGGAAACTCCTCTCTGCTCACATGCTCGTATGGTTGTGAGCAAGTAGGGCACATCCACGGAAAGAGCCCACTGTGTAGAAGGTGGCCCTTGCACACCATCGGTTGGGTATGCAAATTGCGCTACAATTTCGCATCCGGCTAGGTTGCACAGATCCCTGCTCAAACTGGCGTCGTTAGATCTGGCTGAAACTTTAACCTGCACCAGTTTCTGCGAGGAGATCTCGAGCACTGTCATGTTCTCGTCTTGCGCAAGGATCTTGCAGACATCGGTCAGGACCTCAGGGCACATTGCAGCAGTGAGCAATTCTGGACAGCTTGCTTTTCACTCAAGCCAGTTTGGACAAGACACTGCGCTCCAAAGCTACCCACCCTCTACCTGCCTACTTAGACATCTACCTATAGCCGTTTCTACCCCAGCTGCGTCGAGTGCCTTGAAGGTTGGCACCTTCATAATGAACAAGCCCTGTACAGGACAAGCAATGTCTGCAATCCGCTCGTCAAGCTTCTTCCAATCCACATTCGGCGCATCTCTCGGACGCAACACGACCAGCTGCTCCCGGGCTTGCGCTTCATCGTAGCCCTCCCCAAAACCCCAGCTGCTCGGCATCGAAAGCAATGGAGTGGCAAGCAGCTTTATCTGGGCAAAGAAGAAAGTCATGATGAGTCCAGGCACCAGGGACGTCACAAATGCCATGCTGCCGAAGGCCTTCTGCAAGCCAAGCTTTCGCTGCACAATGCTCGACTCTTGAAAGAGGACGTCGAAGTAGACGTTCATGAACTGTACATAGGGGAAGCGGTACCAAGGCTCCCTTTCCAAACTCTGGCCGAAAATTTGCAAAATTTCAACTTGCATCCATTCGTTGAGCTTGTACCAGGTATACCTGGATCTCAGATGCACAGGCGTGCATACTCACTCCCATATCATCGTCCAGATGCCCATGTGTACAAACATGCACGCACACACAGACAGCTAGGCCGTTAAAAGATGCCTTTATACATATTTCTTTGTTCTTATGTACACGTACCACATGATGGCCCAAAACTTCCTTTGCTGCTTTGAAGCAAGCTGCTCACCGTCGTTGCTGTGTACGTCCTCCGTCCATCCACTGCTCCGGAGCCTCTCCAAGATGGCGGTGACTCTGGGCAAAAAATCTTCTTTTGCCATTGTGTCTTTGCTTCTATATCGGATCCTCAAGGTACGTGTGTTTCCCGTCGCCACCCTTCGGAAGCCATCTGCCGCACCACCCACTCCAAATGTACGGCAAAGGTTCACGTTCTGAAGGCCTTGGTTGACAACTGCGTCTAAAGTTGGTTCCTGTTCGTTTATATGCTTTCAGATGGTTTTTCTGATCCACCGCTCCGTATGTCCTTGTTTCGCTTCTTCGGCGGTCAGTTGGCCTATGGACAACAAGATGTACTGCGGATACATGACAGAATGTATGTAGCAAGGCGACGCATAATTATGTTAAGGAAGTACCTCCACCATACGTCGCCAGCATATCCGACGCCATATAATATGCCTTCAGGCTACTACAAAAAGCTGAGACGTGCAAGGGAACATGAGGTAGTGTCGAAGAGCTCTACCACTGCGTTCGAGAGGAATGATACAATGCGAAAGAGTCCTAGCGAAATTTTACAGTCACGTGGAACTTTCTAACCTACACGTCCTACACTATGTACGAGACATGCGTTGAAGCTGACATAAGCTGACCAAACAATGTTGGCGCTCAGCCATGCAAACTCGTACCTGGCGTCACCGTGCGGCAAGCCTGCTGGGTATGGTAACAGGCATATGACACCATCCACGATTCCCAACCCGCGTCGCGTTTGAAGCTTGTCGGATCAATGAATGATCTCATCTTGATGTAGACCTGCAGTAGTGGCCTGCTCTGTTACGTGCGCACAGTATAATCAAGGTGTTAGGCATGATGATCCAATGGTGATGCGACCATGTAGTTGAGAGCACAACTGCTGTTCCTTGTACTGTTCTCTTATCAAGATGCGATGTGCATTCTTCGAAAGTGCTCTTCACATATGAAGATGTATGTGTCTGCATGTATATATATATATATATACATGTTACGAACACAACTCACACTCGTAGTCCTTTATATGCCAAGGCTTTTTCGATTTTACGGGCATCCTTTTCGTGTTCGATCACACACGAATCTCACTAGTTGCCCGTGGTGGTATGTAGTCCCATACCTGCGAAAAGCAGTTCCCAAACTATTCGGGCAATTGTGATTATGTAGCATCACATCTTACGGGAAGTCGCGTGTGCTTCTGCTGGTGCCGGACTGTTGCTACACCTGTCCTGTCACGTAACTTAAACAAAGCCGTAGTATCACGATGCTAGAGTCGCCAAAGGGCGTGATGTGGTGAGTTCATGCGAAGTGATAAAAACAAACAACTTTGTCAACATGTAGTAACCAATCACATCTGGCCCGAGAATGCCCAAAATGCAAGATGATGTTGGTAACGCAGTAATGTCAAGGGTAAATGAGTGAGTGGGTTGAAGAATCAGATCAGAAGAGATCCGATGAGTCGGGCCAGTGATGAGTGCATGCTCTGCGGGCCGTGCACGTTCCTGCTGCAATGTTTTCACTCACATGGCATGCTCTGTTCAGCTTTGAACTCGTCGAACATCTCTACAAACTGCTTTCAGGTGCAAGTGGAAATCTTTGAAGTGCTGCTGCTGTAGACTGTGCCTTCAGAACCTGGTCCGACTTTTAACCAGGGAACACAGCTTGCCATTTTGGAGCATTCGCCGCACATGCTCCGTGACGTCCTTTGGTGCTGCGGTGAGGGAAAAGTACCCGAAGGATGCCGAAGCGATTTCTGCAACGTTGCCTCGCATCACAAAAAGAGGGCTTGGCTCTTCTCGAGGTGTGTCTTGCATGATCAAAGCATGTGGGGCCTTGAGACTTGAAATCTCAAGAACGAACGGGCTCGAACTCATCATTAATCACCAGTAGAAGCCCGGTCACAAATGTCATGCTGCTGCCCTTCTGCCATCTCAACATCTTGAAGCCCGGGCGTCAATCCATCCAGGGCTCGTTGCAGATTGCGTTTTCGCTCAGCCTCCTCTGGGCTTCTCACGGGCGCAGGCGCTACCTTCCCGAGAAAGACACGAGCACATAAGGACTCTTAAGGACATCAAACATGACGGGTTTGAGCCCCTAGGAAAAAAGGGTGACACTCAATTGCACAACAAAGGCATCCTATGTTTTCCATCTCAAGCCCACATTGGCTGCACACCAAGCCGAGCGACCACGCCAGAAGAGGATTGTTGCGTCTGGCTTCTTCGCAGCGCCTGGGCCGCCTGGTACAAGGGCGGCAGCTTTTCCAGGCCCACGTAGTTGCACATCATTAGTTGCTGACTTCGAATGTGGACGTGCTGGGACCCAAGGAAAGCTCGCAACGCTCGAGCCCAGGTCGTTTCTGGACGAAATAAATCGTCCGCAGTGGGAGATACACGATCGTGAACGGCCTCGAGCAATGCAGCTCTGAGCTCAATCCACGCTTCCTCGTCCAGATAAGTAGACAAAAGGTCGGCCACTGTACCAACGCTGGAGACACTGCCCATCTTGGAAAGGAATACCTAAGCAGTGACACGCTGGAACTGGTTGAAAGCAATGAGATGCCAAAATTTCCACAGGCTTCAATCGATATCTTATCGCCGAGAGACCTGTGTAGCTCGCTTCGGGAAACCCATTGCCTCCAGTGCACTGGCCTCTTCAAATTGAGGAAATGCTTCGAGAAGCTTCCGGAGCAGCCCTTCAACCTCCTCCTTCGTGACTGAAACAGCCACCTGGCAAGGCGGTTACTGCTAGCAACGGACATTGGAGTCCATGTGCCGTGATGCTTAGAGCTGCCGGGGCCGCTCTCTTTAGCACAGTTTTTTCAAACCTCCTGGGTCTTCTGGCTGTCCACCTTCTGGCCCTGAAATGTGTCCAGGATGTCCTGACACGGGATGAGACTGGCCAGCATCACCGTCTTAGTCTGCCTGACCTAGCCTTGGAGGAAAAAGCATGGCAACTTTAATTTACCGTGGTGAACGACAACTGCTCACTACGTGATTCTTGTTCGGCTTGCCAGTGACTGGCAACCGGCAGAAGCGCTTTCGCTTTCAGTCGAACGGTGTTGCCAACTCGTCTGTAGCTGAGCCGGTTCGGAGGGCCAGTGGGGTCGAAAGGAACTGTGTTGAACTGCTCCTTCCTCCTACTGTCTTCAGCCTCCGAACCTCCGAAAGAGCTGGTCGTGGACTGGAAGCTGGCGCCAGCTTGCATCGTCGCAAGTGCTCGGAGCCGACGAGCTGCAACTAAGTGATGTCGGAGTGGCTCCGAAACTGCGCATATTCCGACTTCGGCATGGTCCTCGGTGATTTCGAAACAGTTGCAAGCAATTGTAGCTTCCGGCGTTGGTTGGTCCAAACGATTCACCGTTCAGGATTAAATTGTGCCTGGTGTGCCCTGTCGCAGCGACGCTGGAGCGATGTCGGGACGAGCGTGCAGCTGTTTTGTTTGCCGTAGATGACATGGTGTGGAGCTTCTAACCTCCGACTTCGCAAGGACGAGCCCGCACGGGAGGATAGTCTGGTTGGACAGGTTGCCACCACCACCTTTGGAAATAGCATCATGCTTACAACTCACTTACAATCCTTAGAAATGGACCCTGCAACTCTTGTGCCACACTGCCGCTGCTCCACGAGGGCGCTGACGGGGATCTGGGGCTCGGGACGCCCCGGCCCCCCCACAGCCCGCTTGAATTTTTCGAAGTGTCTAATTCCCGTGCCATTCGACAATGTTAATCCCGGGGCTTTTTGCCTCGGGACTATCACACCAAAAACATGTTTCACAGCTGACAGAACACAATGTGAGGAGGGGTAGCAAACAAAAGGAGCATAAAGAAATTTTCATTGAAAAGCTGAGTAGCAGACGCAGACGCACACACTAACACACGCACACACATATTCATATATATATTAATGCTATTCACATGTGTATATATATATATGTATATATGTATAAATGTATACATAATATACATGTACACATGTGCATGCGATCTCATATCTTGTATATATATATATATATACACATATACATACGCTGTCACAAGAGAAAATGATAAGGACAAGAGCTGGCTCTCGAACACAGTCCGGAATTGAGCTACTTTCGACGGCGTTGGGCAAATTGGTCCTTGATCACCGCTGCTGCAAACATCTCATTCGCACTTGCTTTGCCATTCTGAACTTTCTGCATCAGCGCGGGTACCAACAACAAGACTTCAGAGGGAACCAAAGTACCAAGGCCGGAATCTGCCGGCCCTGTGAAGTCCACATGTTCCACCAGTGGCCGCAAATTTCGCAGGATTTTGAGTATAGGTTCAGCTGCTTGGTCCACCAAAGATTGTGCTATCAACTGCTGGCCACTGCTGAATGCCTTCATCCGCTCTTTGAAGATGGCCACCGCCGTGGGCAGCGTGTTGAGGATTCCATCAATGGCATCCAAGACTCCTCGCAGCAAAACCTGAGGAGCTGCTTCCATAAATGATGCCACGGCCTCTGGGAGTTGAACTGCCGAAGGTGATTCGGCCAAGGAAGGCACCGGTCTCGGGGCAGACTCAAAATGCAAAGGCGGTTTGTAAAAACACATCATTTCGTCCACCGTGGGGTCATATGGTTCCATCTCGAATAACCTCAGGCTGTCAGGTCAGGCTAGGTTAGCCTAAAAAAACAACTCGCCTCCAAAGCAAAGTTCGTAAGGTCCCGGCATGGAATCCTCCAGGCCGGTGCTCTCCAGAATCTTCCTCCACTCTGACAAAGGTCTAAATGCTCTAAGTTCCATTTCCTCCTCCTTGTCAGTGACGCCCATGACGGCATTGAACACACTGTGGGCCAAGTCTAACATGGGCATCAAGGAAGGTGAGGCATCGTGCTCGCGAACAATAAAGAGACCTCCTGGACGTAGCACACGAACCACTTCTGTCAAGAATCGAGGCAAGTGCTGCTGGGGTATGTGATGAAGGCCTTGCATCATTGTCACTAAGTCCGTGGAGTTGTCCGGTACCTCCTTAAAAGGACCTGCTTCCATCAGCTGCCAGTGCACTTCAGCACCCACCGGATCCAGGGATCCGCGTTCGATCACGGCAGGAAGGTCATCAGAAAATGTGTCGTGGGCAACCCAGCATTGCCCCTGCATGTGCAAAGCCTTGCGTAGGGAAAGCACTGTGCGGCCAGGATCTCCGATCGAAAGAAGGTCTTGCAACTGCCCAAACTTGCCAAGATGCGACACAATTGAGCAAACTTCTCGTGTCAACTCAGCTTTTTGGGCCGATACTTGATTCAGCTGCTTCCACATTTGTCTCCCAGATGTCACAACACCACCGGACTCGCGCAGCTGCCTCTGCATAGCACGATAGATCTCAATGTCATCTCGATTCTCAGGATCTCGTGCAGCCTTGACCATCATTCGAAAGAGCGCTTCATTATCCATTACATTGAAAATCTGAGTCAAGAAGCCGTCTTTGAAGTTCCGGCGCAGAAAGGGGTTGGACAACAAGTCACGGAAGGCATTGGCACGACGACTTGGCACTTGGGGCACATATAGTCCTGATGTTCGCCCACTTGGCATCGAAGTAGATGTAGCAACCGGTTGCGACAGTGATGCGTGATAGTGTTCTGACAAGTATTTGGAGCCGTAGTGCCTGAACCACAAGTTGTCAAACAGACCAAGGGGGTCATACATCTCCTTCTTCATGAAGAAATCCTTTATCTGAGGGTACGCTTCTTCAAGCTGCTCATGGCTATAGTGACAGCCTGGCACGCACCAGCACGCATGATGTGTACAGTGTACATCGACCTACAATAATCTACAGTGGCTAGCATGTTAAGAAACTGTCTGAAAGGCCACGGAACGATACGGCAAATAGAAGCTGCCTTTCAGCGCCAGAGTCTCTTTCACGAACAAATCATGAAACTCTTGCATCTTTGCATCTGCCGAAGCAGTTCTTGGTAGGCGATAGTATAGAACGAAGGCAAACATGCCTTCCTCGTGTTGGGCATAAGGAAGAAACGTGTCCATGTCCTTCTCTACAAACCGGATGGTGGTGTTCAACAAAACTACCTCCGTGGTCGCAGACAGCTTTTTGTAGATTGGCCTGGTTCTGCTGATCCAAGACTCAAACTGACTGCGAGGGCAGAAGTACTCCTGAAGCAAGAATGTATCATCAACTTGAAAAAGTGGTTCGTAGAGCTGTGAAATTGGCACGGCGCTTTCGTGAAGCATGTGGTTGCGCTCAGTCTCATTGCCCCAGTCAAGAGCTGTCCCGGACTTCTTTTCGATGGCATACCGAACCTCCTTCATGACAGGCATGAGCCACTTGTACATCAACCTCGACTGCCAGGACATCTCTCGCGGTTTCGTGTCCAACTTTGAGACCAACCTAATTTGCTCATCGTGGCTTCTTCGGAAAATGAAGAAGTCAATGTTGTTTGTGTCGAGGATGTTGAGCCGTGCTAGCTTCATGACAACATCCCCCGATGCTTGCGCTGCAGCAAAGTATCGAGTAAATTCGCCCGCTCTCAGATGCAATGCCTCCATGTCCATGCGACTATTCCGGTCGACTCGCATGGTCACCTCCCACATGACGCCGAAAAGGCCGTACCTGCGTCATCCCGGTGTAGACCCCAAACAGTGAAGCACCGAAGAGACAACTGCCAGAAACACTCCCGGAAGACCACAGCACGTCGACATCCCGAGACCACTCCAATACCGACCTGAAACTCTAGAAAATCTAGCATAACCTTGGGTTTGAAGACAGCACCCAGGGATCCAAAACCCAACGTACTGCGAGGATTTGGTTAGAACAATACTTGGCTTGGCATGGCGAGAATGCATGCTTGATCCGCGCCGCAGCCATCTAATGCATGTCCAAGCGCACAATTGAAAACCTTTGTCTGTCAGTTAGCTTCACTTGTTACCTCCCCGTCGTGCACGATGCAAGCCGAGGGACCCTCCAAGAGCAAGCTTGAACAGCTCACCTGCTTCTCCGTCAGCCCCACGGGAGCAAGCAACTTCTTGGCCATCAGCCTTGATCAGGCGGAAGGATTCCACGCACTCGGACAGGCTGAAGTCGGTGGTGATGCCATGACCATTCACTGCCAGAGTTCCACCCACTGAGAACGTTGAGTAACTCTGCATTGTGCGAGGTGACATGCCGAAGTGATTCAGGAAGAGGATCAGATCCGCCCAGGTGCATCCGCACTCGCACACGACAGTTTCAGCTTCGCTGTCGAAATGCATACGACACATTTTGGTCATGTCGATGACAATGCTGTCTTCGGCCATGCACTGGCCTCCCATTGAGTGTTTAGTCCCTCTTACAGCCACTCGCCTTCCTTCTGCTCTAGCCTTTGCCAGGGAATGCTTGATGTCGTCAGCACTGCGCACATACACGATACCACCCACAGCTGTACAATTCATGCGGGTGACATCGTCGACTTTGATGGCGCTGCTGCAGGGATCGGGATCAGGATCCGGAAAACAAAAGCGACAGCTTGGCCTGTTTGCAGCAGTTGACGTTTGCTCGCCTGCCATTGCGATTCCAATGCTTAGGAAAAAGCAAGATTTGATGCTGCTGCCGTGACTGGTCTTAAGAAGGAAACCGACGTCTTCTTGTGGGTAGCAAACGGCGAACACATCTCCATGCGATCCGGGCTTTTGTCGCTTCTGGCTGAGGTACAGGCAGACAGACCGCTTCCTCATCGAAAGTCTTGAAAATCCATAGTGACTAGTGCTTCTTACACTGGCTTCCTTAGCTCAATTACAAGGGTGCCTGAAGCCTCTAAATCTTGCTTACTTGCCGTGCAGAAGGGTGCTGGGAAAATCGAAGGGTTTTGTGGGGAAGCTGTGCTGGCAGTTGAATGGTTCAACGGCTTGCGATTTCATGGCTGCCGAAGTATGTTTGATGCTTGGCCATTTGGCCATTTAGACTTTGGCTCGAGGTGTGGCCACCGCCGCACGGTCGAAAAGCGGAGCCTCACAAAGAAAAGAGCACTCCGTCCCCGAGATGTGAAAGGAAAAATCAGTGGTAGATAGCCACAGGCATATCCAAGAAGTAGTAGAACAGTGCAGCTTTGCGGTTCTCAGTGGGTTTTAGAGGGAATTTGATGGGGCTTTTTTAATTGGAGTTTGGCAGAGAAGTTTGAAAACAACAGGAGTCACAAACAAAAGGGCAGCATTCTGTTCCCCAGGTGGTACAAGAACAAATTCGTTGTAGCTGGCCACGGGACCCAGTAGGAGTCTAGTGACTAGTGGGAGTTTTGTGAAATTTGGTGGGATTTCAGTGGGCGCCTTCCCAAGCAGCCTGCCCTCTCACAAAATGCTCGTTTGCAACGATGGCTGAGTGACCCGCCCCTCCGTGCAATTGTCTTCTAGAGTGCAGTGGGTGTTTGTCTGTTCAGGGTGGGATCTTGTCTGTTTTTAGGGGGGTTGTCTGTTTCAAGTGGGTTTTCGGAAGACTCAGCCAGACCCCAAACGAAGAAGGCATGGACGTCCTGACAAAATGTCACGGGATGCCCTCACCACAGCACATGCATGGCTCAAACTCGCAGGCATTGGTCAAGCCCCGAAAAAGATCAAAATCCTCGAAAGATTACACAGCAACGGGCACTTCAACAGTATGATCTGAATCCCAACTGCGGCAAACTCTCACAGACCCTCGCCACGCACTGCCAGGTCAAGTTAGCTACCAGCTAAAATGCCCTGCTGCTCGCACCTCAACCATGAGATAGGGTTTGCCTGAAATTAAAGTGCCGCCCATTGGCACTGGGATCCTCACTTGACCCCATGTGGTCAGAAGTGTCACAACATTCTGGCCGACAATAGCCAATAGCCATGTACGAGCCTAAGATATTTGTCGAAGTCAATCATGATTTTTTTTTACCGTGTTGCAGCCGGCGTCGCCTGCGGCAGATTGAAGTCAAGGGCATATCCCCTTTTCTTTGCCCAATCTACGTAACGTCGCCAATATGGGTCAGCCCTCAGAGTCCAATAGTTGCCCACGATTATCAGTCCTCGCCGTGCCCTCGTGAGCATGACATTCAAGCGGCGCCAGTCAGCCAGGAAGCCCACGCGCCCACCACGATTGCAGCGCACGGAGCTGAACAGAATTAGTTCCTTTTCGCGACCCTGAAACGAGTCCACCGAAGCGACCAGTAGCTCTTTCGAAGCTTCAGGGCTCAGGCTCAAGTATTTGCGAATTAAGCGCCGAAGTGTGCGGACTTGGCCCACGTAAGGGGTAACTATCCCGATCTGAGATGCTTGTAGCTCGCCTGCGTCCAGCACGCTACTCAGAATTTGGGTTAGCAGCACAGCTTCACCAGGATTGCACCATGACATTCCGTTCTTCTCTTCGGAGCAATCGTTGTCACGACCGGTATCTATGACTGCTATTCCTTCTGTAGAGCATGGCCACTCGAAACCTGCAGGTGGAGGCCGCATGGCAGCGGAAACCCCAGAAAGCAGCTTGGACTCGTAAAACACATGTGAACTGTGCTCCGCAATCCTGGGATGCATGCGGAATTGTGTATCGAGAAAGAAAGAAGGAAAGCCTCTGAGAACCAAGCGCTGGAAGAGGGAAAGAGTCAGGCCGCGCGTTTCGGCCTCGAGTGACAGGGCAGCAGCCGGCAGCTGGCAGTGGTCACCAACCAGGACCAGGCGGTCTGCCCGAAGATGAGCAAGAGGTACCAGCGCCGAAAGCTCCGTGGTCTGAGCAGCTTCATCCATCAAGATTGCGCCAAACCGCAGGCGCTTGAGAAGTGAAGTTGCTGATGCGATTGTGGTGACGCAAACAACATCGGCTCCCTCCAAGATCCTTCTTGTCGCCAGAAACCTAGCCTGTGGATCCATGTAATCGTCGCAGGTCTCTCGCAAAATGGAGTCCAATGAACATCGATCCAAAGCAGAGCTTATACGGTCTGGCTTGGCAAGCCGAACGACATCCAGGCCTTTTGCATAGGCACTTTCTGCGATATTGTCGACTGCAACGTTGTTGTGGGACGATACAAGAATAGGCCTCACTCCTACACGCGACCAGAGTCGAAGAATTTCGACCGACACATGAGTTTTACCAGTGCCAGGTGGCCCTTGGATCACTGTGAGCCGCCTTTGCAGTGCGGCTGCTGCTGCTTCTCTCTGGGAATCGTTTAGCTCTGCTGAAGGTTCCAGCTGCTTGCCTCCAGGGCTGAGATCTTCCTCCGCCAAGGACTTAAGCTTCAATGTGTTCACGTCGTTCTCAGCATTCGGCAGGCTGCGGCTGCCGACCCTTCCTCCTGCCTTCGCCTTCTGCAGCTTGCTTCGCATTTTGGTCGCCCATGAATCCACGATGTCACCGCCCACGCCACTCAAAGGTAGCAATTCCCACAGTGGCAACCTTTTCTTCTCTGCCCTCTGTGCAATGTCCCCGAGTGCTGCAAGCTGGCGCTGATAAGCAAGTATGTTCATCGCAGAGTACACATCTACAAGCTCCTCCTGGCAACAAAGTTGTCGCACTTTCGCTTTTCCTCCGACATCCAATGCCAATGCGAATCCGGTATCGCTTAGCTCAGTTTCAGCATCTGATGACGCGGCTGAGGTCGAGTAAACTGCCTGTGCAAAACAAATGGCTCCACCATGTATCACACTCACCCCAGCCTTTGAAAGCACAAATGAGTTTCCTGCGGATACGTCGATCTTCGATACCCTGGCCGAAGATGTGGAAGTTGTTCGCAGCACTAAAACCTTGCCATCATCACTTGGCTCTGGCTGTAGATGCAGGGCCGCACTGCCAGACTCAACCAGCAAGGACGTGGGTCTTTCCCACGTTCGATGCTTTTGTCTCAGCTCCTCCAGGAAGTCCAAGTGAAGTATTGGAAGGAAATGGGAATAGTAGTCCACAAAGCCACCAGCAAAATGTGGAAGCTCAACCCTTCCCAGAAGATCTTCTATCACCACGCGTTGCAGGGAGCCGCATGCACTCTCGATGGAATCCGAGCTTTCTTCTGCGACTTCTCCACGTGGGCAGCAGCCTCGGAACAGTTCAGATTTACTCGGCCCATCCCCAAGCCCATCAGGAAGAAGAGGAACAATATCGTCGGGCTTGCGGATGGTCAAATTTAAGACCAAACGCACCATGCCGACAGGCGTGGGCACCCGAAACAGTAGTTCTGCGAGGACTTTGTGGTACGTTGCTACGTTGATTCTCGTGTTGCGCTCGACCATCAAGTCCAGGACTTCTGCGAAGTCTCGAGCTCCACCAACAGCAGCTGCCACGAAAAGCAGGTCACCCATGTCAGACACCTGGCCGGCACAGTTCGACCAGTGGTTCGTGAGGCTTCGGACCCAAATTCAGAAGCTGCAGAGAGCAGGTGACAAAGCCTTGCCTGTCCGTCCCGAGGAGAGGCTCTCACAGTCGCCAGGAGGGCCGAAAGCTCTCTTTTAGACACCAGCTGACGCCATTTCCTCGCAATGCATGGAGCAGCATGGAGCAAAACTATTCGGGACTGTGCGAAACAGCGCTTGCAGTTGGACCTAAGTGCTGCATAGCTTCTTCTTCATCTGCTTACTGCTCTTCTGCATCTGCTTACTTGGCTTGCTTTTTGCTGCCTCCGGCACGTAAATGTCCGGCAGACCTGTCCGTTTCAACATCTTCTTGTGCCGCTTTCCCGCGACATGCTGCGCCAGCATGGCAGTGCTGGTGCATTGCCTGATTTCTGGATTCAGGCTGAAGATCAGATCGGAACGCACAACACCGTGTCAAGATACGTCCACGAATACTCACTGATGACTGATGACTATCGAAGTCCCAGTAGCACTTTGCAAATTGGGCAGTACAGCGGCGAATCAGAGATCTCTGGCGGATCTCGCAAGGGCCTGCTGTTGTCCTCCTTTCCTCGGGCAACTCTCCTGCCGAGAGTGCTGCAGACTGGTCTCGACAATCTGGTGCACCTGCACGGCAAGTCTCAAGCAGTCAGTGCATCAGAGTTTTCACGACGAGTGTACAGGCTCATGAACATGCACCCTCGCCCACAACTGCCCAACTGCACCCAGCACGCACCCAACGCTCACCTACACCCGCCCACGATCGCACACGCACATGCACCCAGCATCTCCCCTGTGAGCCGAGCAAAGCCAGTCACTCGAGAGATTCAGCTTCGATTTCGTGCTGCCTGTCCGGTCCTGTATGCTTCTATGCCCCGGGAAATCTGAGCATCCGCGCACCTCCTCCTGCCCAAAGATAGTTGGCTGACCCCCAGAATCAGGATCCACCGAGCCAATGCCGAAGCTTCTTCACAGACTGCAGTTCCACGATGCTGCGGAGGCTTCGTGGAGCCTTGCGACAGCACTTCCAGCATGCCGCATGCCTTTGTCACATCAAAACCCTGAAAGCCCGCCGGAAACTGCGCGCCTCGCGCGCCTCGTTGCCATACGGAGACGAAGTGAAGTGGAGCGGCGACTCCGGCACCAGCTGAGCACCTTGTGGTGCTGGCCATGGCCAGTGTGTGGTCTTTCCTGATTTTGTGCCAGAGCTGCAAGATGCTGACAGCTCGTCAGCTCGGTTGGCATTCGGCTGCATCTGTTTCATTGCTTATGCGTGTAGCATGGAAATGCGATGCAGCTTCCAACGCAGTGCTGCCCTGACAGCCGTGACATCCTTTCCACTGCGCTTTTCAGTCGACAGGTCTGAAGCGATGTCGGCATGGTGCCCACCTTGGCATCAGCTTTTACTGGTGGTGCCCGTGCTGATTCAGTTCCACAGCTGAAACTGTCCTAGAACGGTCAAGCGAGCGATACACTTCCTTCATAGCGGGGCCGGATACGCTTTCAGTGACTTATCGGAGCCTCAGATTCCGAGTCAGGCCTGGAATCTCACCTTCTGTTGTGGCTCGGGGCCGATCACCCTGCTGGTGTCACAGCTTTCTTTGTCATTGTTGCGGATATCTCTTTCGTGAGTGCATTCGCGAGGCCACTTGAAATGTCCCAGCGCTTAAGCACGGAATGTAACCTTTATGCTTCATACATGTATGCAGTCACGCGACAAGACTTGCTTTTTACGAAACTGAGGTCAACACTGTGACCGTCGGGACGTGACAGAACAAAAGTGCGGCTTTCCTGAACATGCTGTGGGTTGGAGTGGCACGGCATGTCCCTGTGAAACGAACCTCGGGCCTCGGCCTGTGAATCTGGCACAGGCGAGAGGAGCCTGCAAATGCTTCAAGGCGAGGCAGCGCACACTCCAGGATTGTCGGAGAGTTCCTCCTGTCTTGTGCTTTGTGCAAATGCAGACCTCGAAACCCTAAAATAATCTAGTTCAGATGTTTCTCAGGAATGCCGGATCGTTCCAACAAAGTGGCAGGGCTGCAAAATGCTGCAAACATTTATTGCTGAGGCTATGCTGCGGAATGATGCCATGCTGTGGCTCTTGGACAGAAGCGAGCATGTCATGCACAAATGCAACCGTGTCCTTGGAACAAGCAAGCGACAAGTTCTGCTTCGTGGATCTCGAATTGCAATTTGCTCGTTCCTGTGGTCTTTCGCGGGACGATCTCTCGCTAAAGCTTTCCTTCTGGGGTGCTTGTGGCTTCCTCCAGTCTTCGCCACATCCTTGTTTCGCGACCAGCCGATACGGGAGACCCTGGTGGTCACGTGCTACCCGTTCCACTACGGCCACAACTAGAGCGACTGATGCAGCTGCCGCTGTTGCAGTCATGATCTCACATTGGAGGATGGGGGCTGTTTCAAGTTTTCTGAAGGCATCTTGAATACTACAAGCTGCCTTTCACGGCAGCATGTAGCTGCCACGTGACATGTCCAGGCCGAAGCCTGCGAAGTGTGCACACCGTCCTGCCGCCCACCTTCCAATGAAGTACGCGAAGTACGGACACATGTTAGCTGGCCAACAACACACGATCGGGAAATGCCAGGGATTCGACCTTCTCGCTCCATGCGGAAAGAATGCCTGGTCGGCATCTCTCGGTCAAGTCAGTTTCCACCACTCGTCGTGCAAGAGAAGCAGGGGCGAGGCGGCTGTGCCTCAGAGTCATCACAGCACTAAGAGCCTGTGACCAGATCCACCAGCCGGATGGCACGTAGATAGAATCACCTCGTGCGAGATGCATCTCGTGAGCAGGCATTTTCTGGGTGAAGTACCAGCCTTTCTGCAACACCGCTCGCAGAGGTCTAGCTGAGGCTGGCAAACTTGACACCTGCTGCTTGAAGCGGCAGCTTGAGCTACAACAGGCATGTACAAAATGCTTCTTGCAGCTGGCGCCTCTTGCAACTTACAGCGAAACCCCTCGGAAGGCAACCCGAGGAGCGATGCTGCAGCAGGCGAGAGAAGCACCAGCTCCTGCAGGAACGAAAGGGTCATCCCAACTTGTGTGGCTAGTGGCTAGTCATCCTTCCCGGGTCCTGTCTGCCGTGAAGCACCAACACCTGCCCTGCAGTCATGTGTCGCTCACGGACAACGGGTCCACATCTTAACGAGCTCCGAACTCCAAGTCAGGAGTGCAAACACAATGTGGAACCGTCCCATCTCATGAACACTGAAGTGATTCGGCTTGGTTACTCCAAGTTTCCACGTGGTAAGCTGAGAACGCTGAGCTCGCGACGGTCGTGGGCAGATGTGTGTGGCAACATCTCGGATTGGGGCGGCTCCACATCCAGGGCCTCGTGTCTGCAAGAAATCAACATGCAAAGAATCAGCCAGATCCCAAGTCTTTCCCATCTGTCTCTGACACGGTCCAAACCTTTGGTGTTCATCACCGCCTATCGTTTCTTTGCGGCGGCCAAGCGCTGGTGGCGGGTTAGCCAAACATGCAGCGCGGTATCCTTGATGGCCGAAGCGCGATCACGCAGACGGCCGGCACATTTCCCTCGACGACGCGCGGCAGTGCCAGGTACGCATTTTGCGCCCATCCCGGAGCTGGCTAAATTTTCTAGCGGGCGTGCTGAAGGCAAGAAAAGCTTATGCAAAGTAATCCGTCTACTGCCCTCGCTTGTTTCTACACGCACTGCGTTCGCTGCCAACTAAGTAAGTGCCGAGGCAGAACGTCCCACAAGCAGCCCACAAGTCCGCCGAACAGCTAAGCTCACAGCAGGAAACTCGTCGATCCCTGCCAGGGCTGGAAACGCCTGCAGCACGTGACGTCTCCACTGGAAAATCTGTAGGTCAGATCGAAGACACAAGATTGCATGGTCTGCATGGTCTCTTTCGCGCCGCATCGAGACACAATTACCTACGGTTGCAGTCTGCAGTCTTGGGCAGCAGAACGCAGCTATGCCAGATAAATATAGCATGCGATGCCCTGATCGTGGAGAACGTGCTTCTCCAAATACCTCGCCAGGACATAAATTGAGGGCAACACAAATAAAGCCTCACGTGCCAGTCCCTACTTTGTTCTGGTTTGTGCCCTTACCCCACGGCCCCCAGCCATTCTGTACAGCCGGCCTGGCCACAGGAGCAGAGGACTGCACTGCCACCAAAATGTTGTAAAAGCGGTCACAGAAAGAGTTGCAAACCGGACTAAAGATAGTGAAGTCAACCGCCCTATTGATAGCTCTCGCTGGCGTGCGCGCCCAATGAGCCACCTCGGTAAAAGACTCGCGCGTGTTCTCACTATCGCGGCATTGACTGGCGTCGCTAGAACAGGGCCTTTGACATGAAATCATAACATTGGTAAAGTGCCGGTTCAATTCGATGTTCAAAGAAAACTGTGACTTCTGCAGAGCTCACCACAACAACAGCATCAAGCGAAAACAGACCCTCTCAGCCACACTCAAAGCATTGACCGGCCGATTCTTAATGTTACCATTTTGGCGTTGGCACAGCAAGCCGATCGCAATCGGTCCACACCAAACCTGTAGAGGTGCCAAACATGGAAACGTGAGACAGGGCGAGACGCGAGCAAACGGCCGCGGCATGATGCCAGCTGGGTAAGACTTGGTCGGCAGCATGGGGTAATGTGGAGCAGCAGGACTCTGGGACGACGGCTCGAGACAGGCAAACTGGCCAAGATGCTCCCTGTCAATGAGCGACTCAATCCTCCGCTTGATGTCCACGACTTCGGCAGGGAAGCGAACGGAAGCCAGAACATCTGCCAGAAGCTCTGAGTGCGATAGTTTCCTTTTAGCCTTCCTTAGCTTTGTGAAAGTAGCGCGGACTGGCTGGGCTCGCAAGATAGGACCCTAGGCTGCACGCTGCTATCCTGGTGTTGTCCGGCTGCATGATACGAATGATGACGGCATCAAGTTCATGTTGGCGGCTACCTCCCGAACGGAGCCAACAAGACACTAACTTCTCGTAAACAAGAGATGCAATCCGTTCTTCATTGATGTCTCCAGAGCCTACGACCCTCTGCTCCGCAGCATCCTCTTCTTGCAGTTGCTCCTGCGGCGACAGCTCACGCAATGTAGCTCGATACTTGAAAAGGGCATTCCAACTACCGGGCAAAGCTTCGAGGCACCTTCGGCGAAATCGTGGCAACGGTGATTCTGTGGAGCTTGTGGGTAAAGCCACCATTGTACGAAACTCTATCTGTGGATTGGACGTCTTGCTCAGCACGGTCTCTGAGCAGGATTTTGACAGCTTTATGTGTCAGGCTTTGCAGCGTCAGTTGTAGATCAGCCTGCGGAATCTGCGTAGCTTCCGCGATGTCCCCAAAGCTTAGAGAGTCGGCTGAGTTGAAGCAGAGAAGAACGAGTGCCTGAAAGTGGGATACCACGAATTCCTTGCGAGTCTGGCTGGCTGTGCCATATGTAGCTCGCAGAACACACTGGCCCAAAGCTGGGCACCATGACAGGGAACGTCCCGTGTGTTGCCGCTGGTAGAAATTTGTAAAGCATGTCCTTGGACACAAGACTTCGGTGTAACACTTGCCAGCGCTGCCGATCATCACTGCTCCGTGCTCGTCCAATCCACCGGCGCCGATTTGCAGCCGGGGCTCATCAGGCGGAACGGAATCGAAGGAACCGAGATGTCGGCACTGGGCTGAGCGGGCCATCTGCCTGCTGTCAGGACGGAGGCGACGAACTCAACACCGGTCTCCTGAGTGTGATCTGACAGCCATCCAGCACCAAAAGAACACACGCTTCCCGACACAGATTGATTGCTTTGGGCCGGGGGCATGTGCTTCGGACAAGCCTCGTCAAGGAGCTGCTTTGCTTGTGCGGTAGCCTCAAAGCTTTGACTCAGCACTCGAGAGATTTCCAGGTCCTGGAACATTCCCTCAATTCCTCGACTGAGAAAGTTTGCACCACCCCGCCCCCCGCTCCAGCGGAAATGAATAGCAATGACAACAGTAAAATAGATGCCGAAAGCTGCCCTGGAATCCAGCTGTGTATGCACTGCCGCACTCCTCTCGAAGCTCTAATACTGCGGATAGTTCAGCTTCGCGAGAAATGGACCGTTGCAGAAGCAATCGTCGTGCCAGATCCTTTTTGTAAAAGGCCTCGAACCTGCATGCTTCACGCTTCTGCACATCGGTCGTAACAACAACCGCTGCCTGACGAGGTCTGAGGCGACCACGCATCTTTCGCTGCGATGTACCGAAATATCCTGAACATCCACCATTCTGAACATGATGCTTCGGTTGTATCCTCCAAAAGACCCACGTGGGGTTATCCCCCCCCATTTTTATACTATATTTTGGGGTTTGGGCCAGACCGGGGTTTACAAGATGGGGGGGCAACCTTTGACCGCGCCCGGAGGTCCTTAAAAAATGGGGGGGGGCGGGGTAACCCCACTAAAACGGGTTTTGGACGTCAACGCCCCTTTTTTTTTCAAGGAGCCTGCGTGCACCATGGGAATGGTCTCGTGCGATCAGAATTGGCTTGAAACCCCAGAGTCTTGCTTACTTAGCCCAGTGGGTTTTCAAGCCCCCACTCGGCTCACGCAGTCCTGACTGCCTCCACAAAAGAAGAGACACGTCCGGCTCACGCAGTCCCCATTTTGTCAGCAGCGGCAGTGGCATTCATGGTGGTAGTCGTGTATGGGCTGCTACTAGTGGTGCTGGTGCTAGTCTGGTCCTGGTATTACTACTACTACAACTACAACGGCTACTCCTACTCCTACTGGTATTGCTACTGCCACTACTACTAGTACTGCTGCTGCTGCTGCTACTGCTACTGCTGCTACTATTACTGCTACTAGTTCTACTACTACTACTACTACTACTACTACTACTACTACTACAACTACTACTACTACTACTACCTGATCCTACCTGACTACTACCTGACTACTAC